>CM043112.1:22867145-22975799 GCA_023701765.1 Hylyphantes graminicola
CACCAGGTCCTATCCAATGTACTGACAATTTGTTGTTAGCGGTTTTTGAAAGAAGCTACAACCAATTACGACTAATCACCAGGGTTTGAAATCTCGTTTCGACTAGATTTTTTTCATACCATAGTTTTTGTTTTTCCTTGGCATGTTCTATTCCGTATTGCTAACTCCAGACACTTTTCCATACGGTGTCATCCAAGCCGAACACATAGTTTATACACAGTCCTCTTCTTGGTCTTCTTCAGTTAACTTGTCATAGAGTAACATGACATGAGGAGTCTTCAGGTTTCTCCCGTGAACTAACTCAGCAGGTGTGTAAGCGGTGCTGTCGTGAGTTACAGTTTCTTAAAGCAAATAGGGCTTGAGGTAAAAATCTTTTCCCAGTCTGGGGACCAGACTTCAAAAGGACAACAGGGACACGAAGTATTCTCTTCCCAAAGTTCTATGCATCCTCTCTACGGGATTACTCTTGAGAGGATGGTACACCGAACTTCTAACAACCTTGATCCCCAAATCTTTCTAAAAATTCTGTAGTTAGTTGCGCTCGTAAATGGCGTTCCTGGTCCGTTTGCAGTTCCCTTGGAAAACCCATTTCGGCTGAAACTTGTAGAAAGGTTATGTTTTCGTCAATTATGGAAGTAGATTTGGAGATTTTCCACAGGAATAGCATCTGGATATTTTGAAGACATTACACAACTTGCCTGTGTATAAGATACTTTATTTCCCGACGGTGTTACAGGACTAACGGTTCCAACTGCAATCAACGTTTTATTTTTTGGAAAAATATTTCCTGTAATGCTCGGAAACAAGCTTGAGGGGGGGTGCTTTCTTTTTTATCTTGTGGTTTTCTAACCCTTTTGACATAGGTCAATGATTTAAATACCGAAAGGCTTCTACCTCTCTGTAGCAGTTGGGCCATTATAAAACGTCTTTAAACAAAATCATCTTTAGTCTTCGCTATTCCGAGATGGGAATGCAGCTCTTTCGATGACAGTAAGTATCATTTGGTTCCGGTACTTCTCTGGAAACCACAAGCCAAATGGCCGCTCTGTTCCTCTCTTATCTTTTTCACGAAAAAAAATTAAATTTCTGGTTTTTTATCAGATACTTTATTTTCTCCTTGTGTGTGGTTTCTTTTGCTTCGATAAAAGGGGTTCCCAATTCCTTACTTTGCATTTGAGCGTCCAAAAATTCGTTTGGTGACATTTCATATTGCTCCAATTCCGAAATGAAAGTTCTTGCCTCTGGGGGGGCAAAATGTTATCACTCCAACGGGTTCCACTTTCAACATTTTCAACTTCTTCGGAATCGCTTGTATCTGCACTCTGTATTTGGCAACCTCTGATTCTACTACCTTCGTTTTGGATCGAGTTTTGTATGGCATTTGATTGTATGCATTTCAAACAAAGAATATTCTGCTTTTGCTTCGGTTAAGAGCTCCGCTGTTCCCGATTCCTAAAATATATCTTCCTTGATCTAAAGAATCTCGGATGACTGCCTGCTTTGTTGTAACAACTGGTTATGTCCATAAGTACAGTCTATTTCACTTCAGCTAAAGGCAAACAGATTAGGGCTTTTCTTCCAATGGGGTTCGGATCCATACAGTTTCCGTGGGTTAACATTGAAGGTTTTATATACTTTCTGCAAATCAGGTCGATTGATGCACCTGAATCACGAAGTATAGGCATTTGTATGCCATTTATTTTTCCTTGACTGATATATGGAGGCAAGGGGACGTCATGACAATTTCCTTCCCGTATCATATTAGCAGCTAGGTTTTCAACCTTTTCTTTAAGTTTATCGCATTGAAACCTTTTAATTTGAGTGCAGAAGATGACCCGCACTCATAAAACATCGTTTCAGTTTATTGCATGCGGTTTTAGGTGATGAATGGTCGAGCCACACTCAAAGGCACTAAGTTGTTTTCTTCTTTCAAATCTGTTTGTCCCCCTTTCTCCTTCATCCAGTAAATCCTCTTTCCCAGGAGTGCTCTTCTTGCTATTCCAAATTTATCTTTGTTTGGAACATATTTGTCTTTCTCGTTGATTTTGTCACCCTTCTTGTAAGTCTAAAATTATTTCTGGGTCGGCCTTTCTTTTCTTTTAAAAACTATCTCGTATACACTTTCATAGTCATTCTAGTTTTTTCGCAGCCCAGATCTTCAGGCATCTTTTGATATTCATCCAATTGTCCAAAAAATGTTCTCTAACTTCTGGTGGTACACGAAATTTTATTTGTTCTGCTACTATTAGGTCCTTCAGTTGCTCAAAAGTTTCTACTTTCATCTTTCTATCCATTCTGTAAATAACTCCGTAACTCATGGTATATAATTCCTCCAATTTTTATCTGGAGTTTTTTGGTTTGTCTATAGAAACATTGCTTTAACTTTTCGCCTAGTTTTACTTACTCTTATACCGTTTCAGAAGAAGGAATTTTCACAAAATCATAGTTCATTTGCATTATCTGGTGATTCTCTTGGCCAACATATTCGAAACTTCTGCAGGAAGCACGCTCAGCAGGTAGGCAGTCCAATCTCTTTTGGGAAACGATGAGCCATTTCTGCTTTCCGTTCAAAGTTAATTAGGTAAAAGACCCTATTGCATCTCTCTTTTCCTCAAATTTCGGCATTATCTGGGTCAATTGAATTTTATGAGCACTATTCTCTGACCACAAGGTTGGTTCTGGTTCTGTGGTTGAGTTTGTGAGACTTCCCCATCTTTTTAATTCCCCAACTCTTGTTGTCTTAATGCCTCTTCTCTTTTAACTCAAGGCCTTCTTTAAAAGATTCCTCTCTTTCTAACTCAAGTTGTCTTTAAAGATTCCTCTCTTTCTAACTTCAAGTTTTTCTTAATGATGCCTTCATTTTCTAACTCAAGTTTCCTTTTTTCACGAGCCTCTTGCTTCGCATTATCTTTCGTTCCTAAGTCTTTCTTCGATAATTCTATCAAGCATAAACCTTAACCTCTATCTTTCGTCGTAGTTTTCACTTCCTACAATTACCTTTTTAATTTCCGGGACCTTACTTAAAGGATCTACTTCTTCTCCTAACTCCTCACAGACCACAAGCAAATCTTGCTTCTTGCCCTTTCCAAGAAAACTCATTTTGCCGCCAAAAAAAAAAAAAAACTCAATCAAAAATTGCCGATCGTTTAATTTTCTTTTTTTATTTTTTCAAAAGAAAACCAAAACGTAACTCAAAACTTCGACTTCTTAAATACTAATTAATATTATAAACAAAATCAAATAATATTAATTACGAACATCAACGATCAAATATAAACGGTTAGTATTTTTTTAACTGAAAATATCGAATTACGAAACAAATTTTATCAAATCATTCTAAATGCAGTATTCCAACAAAAGTAATTAAAATATTAGTTTATTCACTAACAGAAGTAAATCTAACTTCTCCAAAATATTATTAAACCTTTAACATAAATATTCTAAAACTAGCTTTTAAATCTTATTTAAATCTACCGACAACAGCAACACCAAATAAACATATTTCAGCTTAAACTTCTATTAATTAGCTATTTTCACAGAACAACTTCAAATAAATCGCCAATTTAATCATTCAAATAATCAAAACTATTTCTAGAAGAATACTACAATAAAATTACTACTTAGAATTCTGAATCTTACTTAACAATTCAGCACTGATCCAAAAATACAAAAAAATGCACAAAAAACAAACTTACGTTCTTACGTAAATTACAATGGCTATTTCTAAGCCTATTTTCAACTTCACTCGCGAGCCACTCTTGGTGAATCTAGAATTCCACCTTTCTACTTAGGGCTTGAAGTTCCGTCGACATCTCCGCTTGCCGCCAAATTTTTGTTCTGTGACGAATAACTTTAATTATTCAGTAGTCTCTGTTGGTTTAGCGTTATATTTTATTTAATAGTTTTTTATACAACATATTATTTACAAGAGCGTTTTAAAAAAAACATCAAACCGTCCATTTTCTATCTTCTTTTTTAACAACGGGTTTTTTTGCCACACATCAAATTAAAACATTTTAATAGTCGCGTTCTTTAAAGTTGTTTCACGAGTTTTTTTTTGGTTTATTTGAATCTTTATAACATGTATCTAATTTTTATATCTTTTACAAGGCGCCGTGGCTTAGTTGGTTAAGGGGTCTAAGGAGTCTTAAAAATGTGCAAAGAAGATACTACAAAGCATAGTCTGATCTTTTCATGTCCATTTTTTAACTACTCAATGTATAAGTATAATTTTTTTTTATAAGTAATTTTACAAGATTTATTTATTATAAAAACAAATTTTAAAATTTATGAAGCTTTAGCCAAAACTAAAATAATTGATATTAAACATGAAGGTACTTGAACACACTATGATTAGGCTTGCGCGGCAAATTGTGAGGTCAAAATTGAAAAAAATGACCAAGAAAATTGCTTTATATTGTACAAATATGTACAGGGGGGACTAGGACTTATACCTAAATTCTCAGCTCAATTTTAATTAGAAAATTATTTTAAGAACTTTTTTCTAAAAAAATTATTAAAAATTAAAATTTTGATTTTTAAATTTTTTTAAAATAATTTCTAATTGAAATTGAGCTGAGAATTTAGGTATAAGTCCTAGTCTGTACATATTTGTACAATATAAAGTCATTTTCTTATTCATTTTTTCAATTTTGACCTCACAATTTGCCGCGCAAGCCTAATCACAGTGTGTTCAAGTACCTTCATGTTTAATTATCAATTATTTTAGTTTTGGCTAAAGTTTCATAAATTTTAAAACTTGTTTTATAATAAATAAATCTTATAGAATTACATATAAAAAAATTATACTTATACATTGAGTAGTTAAAAAATGACATGAAAGATCAGACTATGCTTTGTAGTATCTTCTTTGCACATTTTTAAGACTCCTTAGACCCCTTAAAGCGCCTGTCTAGTAAACAGGAGATCACGAGTTCGAATCTCGTCGGTGCCTTCGCAGTTAATATTTTCGAACTAGATCCATGTAGGAAATAACATGTATCTCATTTATTTTATCTTGTACAAGGCGCCGTGGCTTAGTTGGTTAAAGCGCCTGTCTAGTAAACAGGAGATCACGAGTTCGAATCTCGTCGGTGCCTTCGCAGTTAGTATTTTCGAACTAGATCCATGTAGGAAATAACATGTATCTCATTTATTTTATCTTGTACAAGGCGCCGTGGCTTAGTTGGTTAAAGCGCCTGTCTCGTAAACAGGAGATCACGAGTTCGAATCTCGTCGGTGCCTTCGCAGTTAACATTTTCGAACTCGTTGCATTTAAGATTTATAAAATGCCTCACATATTTGATCTTGAGCGTGGCGCCGTGGCTTAGTTGGTTAAAGCGCCTGTCTTGTAAACAGGAGATCACGAGTTCGAATCTCGTCGGTGCCTTCGCAGTTAATATTTTCGAACTCGATGCATGTAAGAATAAACATGTATCTCATTTATTTGATCTTGTACGTGGCGCCGTGGCTTAGTTGGTTAAAGCGCCTGTCTAGTAAACAGGAGATCACGAGTTCGAATCTCGTCGGTGCCTTCGCAGTTAGCATTTTCGAACTCGTTGCATTTAAGAATTAACATGTATCTCACATATTTGATCTTGAGCGTGGCGCCGTGGCTTAGTTGGTTAAAGCGCCTGTCTAGTAAACAGGAGATCACGAGTTCGAATCTCGTCGGTGCCTTCGCAGTTAGCATTTTCGAACTCGTTGCATTTAAGAATTATAAACTGTCTCACATATTTGATCTTGAGCGTGGCGCCGTGGCTTAGTTGGTTAAAGCGCCTGTCTTGTAAACAGGAGATCACGAGTTCGAATCTCGTCGGTGCCTTCGCAGTTAACATTTTCGAACTCGATGCTTGTAAGAATTAACATGTATCTAATTTTTATATCTTTTACAAGGCGCCGTGGCTTAGTTGGTTAAAGCGCCTGTCTAGTAAACAGGAGATCACGAGTTCGAATCTCGTCGGTGCCTTCGCAGTTAATATTTTCGAACTAGATCCATGTATTAAATAACATGTATCTCATTTATTTTATCTTGTACAAGGCGCCGTGGCTTAGTTGGTTAAAGCGCCTGTCTAGTAAACAGGAGATCACGAGTTCGAATCTCGTCGGTGCCTTCGCAGTTAATATTTTCGAACTCGATCCATGTATTTAATAACATGTATCTCATTATTTTATCGTGTACAAGGCGCCGTGGCTTAGTTGGTTAAAGCGCCTGTCTAGTAAACAGGAGATCACGAGTTCGAATCTCGTCGGTGCCTTAGCAGTTAATATTTTCGAACTCGTTGCATTTAAGATTTATAAAATGCCTCACATATTTGATCTCGAGCGTGGCGCCGTGGCTTAGTTGGTTAAAGCGCCTGTCTAGTAAACAGGAGATCACGAGTTCGAATCTCGTCGGTGCCTTCGCAGTTAACATTTTCGAACTCGTTGCATTTAAGATTTATAAAATGCCTCACATATTTGATATTGAGCGTGGCGCCGTGGCTTAGTTGGTTAAAGCGCCTGTCTTGTAAACAGGAGATCACGAGTTCGAATCTCGTCGGTGCCTTCGCAGTTAATATTTTCGAACTCGATGCATGTAGGAATTAACATGTATCTCATTATTTTATCTTGTACAAGGTGGCGCCGTGGCTTAGTTGGTTAAAGCGCCTGTCTAGTAAACAGGAGATCACGAGTTCGAATCTCGTCGGTGCCTTCGCAGTTAACATTTTCGAACTCGTTGCATGTAAGATTTATAAAATGCCTCACATATTTGATCTTGAGCGTGGCGCCGTGGCTTAGTTGGTTAAAGCGCCTGTCTAGTAAACAGGAGATCACGAGTTCGAATCTCGTCGGTGCCTTCGCAGTTAACATTTTCGAACTCGATCCATGTAGGAAATTAACATGTATCTCAATTATTTTATCTTGTACAAGGCGCCGTGGCTTAGTTGGTTAAAGCGCCTGTCTAGTAAACAGGAGATCACGAGTTCGAATCTCGTCGGTGCCTTCGCAGTTAACATTTTCGAACTCGTTGCATTTAAGATTTATAAAATGCCTCACATATTTGATATCGAGCGTGGCGCCGTGGCTTAGTTGGTTAAAGCGCCTGTCTTGTAAACAGGAGATCACGAGTTCGAATCTCGTCGGTGCCTTCGCAGTTAACATTTTCGAACTCGATCCATGTAGGAATTAACATGTATCTCATATTTTATCTTTTACAAGGCGCCGTGGCTTAGTTGGTTAAAGCGCCTGTCTAGTAAACAGGAGATCACGAGTTCGAATCTCGTCGGTGCCTTCGCAGTTAACATTTTCAAACTCGTTGCATTTAAGATTTATAAAATGCCTCACATATTTGATCTTGAGCGTGGCGCCGTGGCTTAGTTGGTTAAAGCGCCTGTCTTGTAAACAGGAGATCACGAGTTCGAATCTCGTCGGTGCCTTCGCAGTTAACATTTTCGAACTCGTTGCATGTAAGAATTAACATGTATCTAATTTTTATATTTTTTACAAGGCGCCGTGGCTTAGTTGGTTAAAGCGCCTGTCTCGTAAACAGGAGATCACGAGTTCGAATCTCGTCGGTGCCTTCGCAGTTAATATTTTCGAACTCGTTGCATGTAAGAATACATGTATCTCATTTATTTTATCTTGTACAAGGCGCCGTGGCTTAGTTGGTTAAAGCGCCTGTCTAGTAAACAGGAGATCACGAGTTCGAATCTCGTCGGTGCCTTCGCAGTTAACATTTTCGAACACGTTGCATTTAAGAATTATAAACTGCCTCACATATTTGATCTTGAGCGTGGCGCCGTGGCTTAGTTGGTTAAAGCGCCTGTCTTGTAAACAGGAGATTACGAGTTCGAATCTCGTCGGTGCCTTCGCAGTTAACATTTTTGAACTCGATGCATGTAAGAATTATAAAATGTATCACATTTTTATATCTTTTACAAGGCGCCGTGGCTTAGTTGGTTAAAGCGCCTGTCTAGTAAACAGGAGATCACGAGTTCGAATCTCGTCGGTGCCTTCGCAGTAAGCATTTTCGAACTCGTTGCATGTAAGAATTAACATGTATCTAATATTTTTATCTTGTACAAGGCGCCGTGGCTTAGTTGGTTAAAGCGCCTGTCTAGTAAACAGGAGATCACGAGTTCGAATCTCGTCGGTGCCTTCGCAGTTATACATTTTCGAACTCGATGCATGTAAGAATTACATGTATCTAATTTTTTTACCTTTTACAAGGCGCCGTGGCTTAGTTGCTTAAAGCGCCTGTCTAGTAAACAGGAGATCACGAGTTCGAATCTCGTCGGTGCCTTCGCAGTTAACATTTTCGAACTCGTTGCATGTAAGAATTAACATGTATCTCATTTTTATATCTTTTACAAGGCGCCGTGGCTTAGTTGGTTAAAGCGCCTGTCTAGTAAACAGGAGATCACGAGTTCGAATCTCGTCGGTGCCTTCGCAGTTAACATTTTCGAACTCGATCCATGTAAGAAATAACATGTATCTCATTTATTTTATCTTGTACAAGGCGCCGTGGCTTAGTTGGTTAAAGCGCCTGTCTAGTAAACAGGAGATCATGAGTTCGAATCTCGTCGGTGCCTTTACAGTTAATTTTTTCGAACTCGTTGCATTTAAGATTTATAAAATGCATCACATATTTGATCTTGAGCGTGGCGCCGTGGCTTAGTTGGTTAAAGCGCCTGTCGTAAACAGGAGATCACGAGTTCGAATCTCGTCGGTGCCTTCGCAGTTAACATTTTCGAACTCGATGCATGTAAGAATTAACATGTATCTCACATATTTTATCTTGTACAAGGCGCCGTGGCTTAGTTGGTTAAAGCGCCTGTCTAGTAAACAGGAGATCACGAGTTCGAATCTCGTCGGTGCCTTCGCAGTTAACATTTTTCGAACTCGTTGCATTTAAGATTTATAAAATGCCTCACATATTTTATCTTGTACAAGGCGCCGTGGCTTAGTTGGTTAAAGCGCCTGTCTCGTAAACAGGAGATCACGAGTTCGAATCTCGTCGGTGCCTTCGCAGTTAACATTTTCGAACTCGTTGCATTTAAGAATTTATAAAATGCCTCACATATTTGATCTTGAGCGTGGCGCCGTGGCTTAGTTGGTTAAAGCGCCTGTCTTGTAAACAGGAGATCACGAGTTCGAATCTCGTCGGTGCCTTCGCAGTTAACATTTTCGAACTCGTTGCATTTAAGAATTATAAACTGCCTCACATATTTGATCTTGAGCGTGGCGCCGTGGCTTAGTTGGTTAAAGCGCCTGTCTTGTAAACAGGAGATCACGAGTTCGAATCTCGTCGGTGCCTTCGCAGTTAACATTTTCGAACTCGATGCATGTAAGAATTAACATGTATCTCATTTATTTTATCTTGTACAAGGCGCCGTGGCTTAGTTGGTTAAAGCGCCTGTCTTGTAAACAGGAGATCACGAGTTCGAATCTCGTCGGTGCCTTCGCAGTTAACATTTTCGAACTCGTTGCATTTAAGAATTATAAACTGCCTCACATATTTTATCTTGAGCGTGGCGCCGTGGCTTAGTTGGTTAAAGCGCCTGTCTTGTAAACAGGAGATCACGAGTTCGAATCTCGTCGGTGCCTTCGCAGTTAACATTTTCGAACTCGTTGCATGTAAGAAATTAACATGTATCTAATTTTTTTATCTTGTACAAGGCGCCGTGGCTTAGTTGGTTAAAGCGCCTGTCTAGTAAACAGGAGATCACGAGTTCGAATCTCGTCGGTGCCTTCAAAGTTAATATTTTCGAACTCGATCCATGTAGGAAATAACATGTATCTCATTTATTTTATCTTGTACAAAGCGCCGTGGCTTAGTTGGTTAAAGCGCCTGTCTAGTAAACAGGAGATCACGAGTTCGAATCTCGTCGGTGCCTTCGCAGTTAATATTTTCGAACTCGATGCATGTAAGATTAATAAAATGTATCTCACTTATTTTATCTTGTACAAGGCGCCGTGGCTTAGTTGGTTAAAGCGCCTGTCTAGTAAACAGGAGATCACGAGTTCGAATATCGTCGGTGCCTTCGCAGTTAACATTTTCAAACTCGTTGCATTTAAGATTTATAAAATGCCTCACATATTTGATCTTGAGCGTGGCGCCGTGGCTTAGTTGGTTAAAGCGCCTGTCTAGTAAACAGGAGATCACGAGTTCGAATCTCGTCGGTGCCTTCGCAGTTAACATTTTCGAACTCGTTGCATTTAAGATTTATAAAATGCCTCACATATTTGATCTTGAGCGTGGCGCCGTGGCTTAGTTGGTTAAAGCGCCTGTCTTGTAAACAGGAGATCACGAGTTCGAATCTCGTCGGTGCCTTCGCAGTTAACATTTCGAACTCGATGCATGTAAGAATTAACATGTATCTCAATTATTTTATCTTGTACAAGGCGCCGTGGCTTAGTTGGTTAAAGCGCCTGTCTCGTAAACAGGAGATCACGAGTTCGAATCTCGTCGGTGCCTTCGCAGTTAACATTTTCGAACTCGTTGCATTTAAGATTTATAAAATGCCTCACATATTCGATCTTGAGCGTGGCGCCGTGGCTTAGTTGGTTAAAGCGCCTGTCTTGTAAACAGGAGATCACGAGTTCGAATCTCGTCGGTGCCTTCGCAGTTAACATTTTCGAACTCGATGCATGTAAGAATTAATGTATCATGTATCACATATTTGATATCTTTACAAGGCGCCGTGGCTTAGTTGGTTAAAGCGCCTGTCTAGTAAACAGGAGATCACGAGTTCGAATCTCGTCGGTGCCTTCGCAGTTAACATTTTCGAACTCGTTGCATTGAAGATTTATAAAATGCCTCACATATTCGATCTTGACAAGGGCGCCGTGGCTTAGTTGGTTAAAGCGCCTGTCTAGTAAACAGGAGATCACGAGTTCGAATCTCGTCGGTGCCTTCGCAGTTAATATTTTCGAACTCGATCCATGTAAGAATAAACATGTATCTCATTATTTTATCTTGTACAAGGCGCCGTGGCTTAGTTGGTTAAAGCGCCTGTCTAGTAAACAGGAGATCACGAGTTCGAATCTCGTCGGTGCCTTCGCAGTTTATATTTTTGAACTCGTCGCATTTAAGTTTATAAAATGCATCACATATTTGATCTTGAGCGTGGCGCCGTGGCTTAGTTGGTTAAAGCGCCTGTCTCGTAAACAGGAGATCACGAGTTCGAATCTCGTCGGTGCCTTCGCAGTTAGCATTTTCGAACTCGTTGCATTTAAGATTTATAAAATGCCTCACATATTTGATCTTGAGCGTGGCGCCGTGGCTTAGTTGGTTAAAGCGCCTGTCTTGTAAACAGGAGATCACGAGTTCGAATCTCGTCGGTGCCTTCGCAGTAAGCATTTTCGAACTCGATGCTTGTAAGAATTAACATGTATCTAATTTTTATATCTTTTACAAGGCGCCGTGGCTTAGTTGGTTAAAGCGCCTGTCTAGTAAACAGGAGATCACGAGTTCGAATCTCGTCGGTGCCTTCGCAGTTAACATTTTCGAAATCGATGCTTGTAAGAATTAACATGTATCTAATTTTTATATCTTTTACAAGGCGCCGTGGCTTAGTTGGTTAAAGCGCCTGTCTAGTAAACAGGAGATCACGAGTTCGAATCTCGTCGGTGCCTTCGCAGTTTGCACTTTCGAAATCGATGCTTGTAAGAATTAACATGTATCTAATTTTTATATCTTTTACAAGGCGCCGTGGCTTAGTTGGTTAAAGCGCCTGTCTAGTAAACAGGAGATCACGAGTTCGAATCTCGTCGGTGCCTTCGCAGTTAGTATTTTCGAACTAGATCCATGTAGGAAATAACATGTATCTCATTTATTTTATCTTGTACAAGGCGCCGTGGCTTAGTTGGTTAAAGCGCCTGTCTAGTAAACAGGAGATCACGAGTTCGAATCTCGTCGGTGCCTTCGCAGTTAACATTTTCGAACTCGTTGCATTTAAGATTTATGAAATGCATCACATATTTGATCTTGAGCGTGGCGCCGTGGCTTAGTTGGTTAAAGCGCCTGTCTCGTAAACAGGAGATCACGAGTTCGAATCTCGTCGGTGCCTTCGCAGTTAGTATTTTCGAACTCGATCCATGTAGGAATTAACATGTATCTCATTTATTTTATCTTGTACAAGGCGCCGTGGCTTAGTTGGTTAAAGCGCCTGTCTAGTAAACAGGAGATCACGAGTTCGAATCTCGTCGGTGCCTTCGCAGTTCACATTTTCGAACTCGTTGCATTGAAGATTTATAAAATGCCTCACATATTCGATCTTGAGCGTGGCGCCGTGGCTTAGTTGGTTAAAGCGCCTGTCTTGTAAACAGGAGATCACGAGTTCGAATCTCGTCGGTGCCTTCGCAGTTAGCATTTTCGAACTCGTTGCATTTAAGATTTATATAAAATGCCTCACATATTTGATCTTGAGCGTGGCGCCGTGGCTTAGTTGGTTAAAGCGCCTGTCTCGTAAACAGGAGATCACGAGTTCGAATCTCGTCGGTGCCTTCGCAGTTCACATTTTCGAACTCGTTGCATTTAAGATTTATAAAGTGCCTCACATATTCGATCTTGAGCGTGGCGCCGTGGCTTAGTTGGTTAAAGCGCCTGTCTTGTAAACAGGAGATCACGAGTTCGAATCTCGTCGGTGCCTTCGCAGTTAATATTTTCGAACTCGATGCATGTAAGAAATAACATGTATCTCATTTATTTTATCTTGTACAAGGCGCCGTGGCTTAGTTGGTTAAAGCGCCTGTCTTGTAAACAGGAGATCACGAGTTCGAATCTCGTCGGTGCCTTCGCAGTAAGCATTTTCGAACTCGTTGCATTTAAGAATTATAAATTGTCTCACATATTTCATCTTGAGCGTGGCGCCGTGGCTTAGTTGGTTAAAGCGCCTGTCTTGTAAACAGGAGATCACGAGTTCGAATCTCGTCGGTGCCTTCGCAGTTAACATTTTCGAACTCGATGCATGTAAGAATTAACATGTATCTAATTTATTTTATCTTTTACAAGGCGCCGTGGCTTAGTTGGTTAAAGCGCCTGTCTAGTAAACAGGAGATCACGAGTTCGAATCTCGTCGGTGCCTTCGCAGTTAATATTTTCGAACTAGATCCATGTAGGAAATTAACATGTATCTCATTTATTTTATCTTGTACAAGGCGCCGTGGCTTAGTTGGTTAAAGCGCCTGTCTAGTAAACAGGAGATCACGAGTTCGAATCTCGTCGGTGCCTTCGCAGTTAATATTTTCGAACTCGATCCATGTAGGAATTAACATGTATCTCATTTATTTTATCGTTTACAAGGCGCCGTGGCTTAGTTGGTTAAAGCGCACTGTCTAGTAAACAGGAGATCATGAGTTCGAATCTCGTCGGTGCTTTCGCAGTTTATATTTTCGAACATGTTGCATTTAAGATTTATAAAATGAATCATATATTTGATCTTGAGCGTGGCGCCGTGTCTTAGTTGGTTAAAGCGCCTGTCTCGTAAACAGGAGATCACGAGTTCGAATCTCGTCGGTGCCTTCGCAGTTCACATTTTCGAACTCGTTGCATTTAAGATTTATAAAATGCCTCACATATTCGATCTTGAGCGTGGCGCCGTGGCTTAGTTGGTTAAAGCGCCTGTCTTGTAAACAGGAGATCACGAGTTCGAATCTCGTCGGTGCCTTCGCAGTTAATATTTTCGAACTCGATCCATGTAGGAATTAACATGTATCTCATTTATTTTATCGTGTACAAGGCGCCGTGGCTTAGTTGGTTAAAGCGCCTGTCTAGTAAACAGGAGATCACGAGTTCGAATCTCGTCGGTGCCTTCGCAGTTAGCATTTTCGAACTCGTTGCATTTAAGAATTATAAACTGTCTCACATATTTGATCTTGAGCGTGGCGCCGTGGCTTAGTTGGTTAAAGCGCCTTTCTTGTAAACAGGCGATCACGAGTTCGAATCTCGTCGGTGCCTTCCTAGTTAGCATTTTCGAACTCGATGCTTGTAAGAATTAACATGTATCTAATTTTTATATCTTTTACAAGGCGCCGTGGCTTAGTTGGTTAAAGCGCCTGTCTTGTAAACAGGAGATCACGAGTTCGAATCTCGTCGGTGCCTTCGCAGTAAGCATTTTCGAACTCGTTGCATTTAAGAATTATAAATTGTCTCACATATTTCATCTTGAGCGTGGCGCCGTGGCTTAGTTGGTTAAAGCGCCTGTCTTGTAAACAGGAGATCACGAGTTCGAATCTCGTCGGTGCCTTCGCAGTTAACATTTTCGAAATCGATGCTTGTAAGAATTAACATGTATCTAATTTTTATATCTTTTACAAGGCGCCGTGGCTTAGTTGGTTAAAGCGCCTGTCTAGTAAACAGGAGATCACGAGTTCGAATCTCGTCGGTGCCTTCGCAGTTAATATTTTCGAACTAGATCCATGTAGGAAATAACATGTATCTCATTTATTTTATCTTGTACAAGGCGCCGTGGCTTAGTTGGTTAAAGCGCCTGTCTAGTAAACAGGAGATCACGAGTTCGAATCTCGTCGGTGCCTTCGCAGTTAATATTTTCGAACTTGATCCATGTATTAATAAACATGTATCTCATTATTTTATCGTGTACAAGGCGCCGTGGCTTAGTTGGTTAAAGCGCCTGTCTAGTAAACAGGAGATCACGAGTTCGAATCTCGTCGGTGCCTTCGCAGTTTATATTTTCGAACTCGTTGCATTTAAGATTTATAAAATGCCTCACATATTTGATCTTGAGCGTGGCGCCGTGGCTTAGTTGGTTAAAGCGCCTGTCTCGTAAACAGGAGATCACGAGTTCGAATCTCGTCGGTGCCTTCGCAGTTAGCATTTTCGAACATGTTGCATTTAAGATTTATAAAATGCCTCACATATTCGATCTTGAGCGTGGCGCCGTGGCTTAGTTGGTTAAAGCGCCTGTCTTGTAAACAGGAGATCACGAGTTCGAATCTCGTCGGTGCCTTCGCAGTAAGCATTTTCGAACTCGATGCTTGTAAGAATTAACATGTATCTAATTTTTATATCTTTTACAAGGCGCCGTGGCTTAGTTGGTTAAAGCGCCTGTCTAGTAAACAGGAGATCACGAGTTCTAATCTCGTCGGTGCCTTCGCAGTTTGCACTTTCGAAATCGATGCTTGTAAGAATTAACATGTATCTAATTTTTATATCTTTTACAAGGCGCCGTGGCTTAGTTGGTTAAAGCGCCTGTCTAGTAAACAGGAGATCACGAGTTCTAATCTCGTCGGTGCCTTCGCAGTTTGCACTTTCGAAATCGATGCATGTAAGAATTAACATGTATCTAATTTTTATATCTTTTACAAGGCGCCGTGGCTTAGTTGGTTAAAGCGCCTGTCTAGTAAACAGGAGATCACGAGTTCGAATCTCGTCGGTGCCTTCGCAGTTAGTATTTTCGAACTAGATCCATGTAGGAAATAACATGTATCTCATTTATTTTATCTTGTACAAGGCGCCGTGGCTTAGTTGGTTAAAGCGCCTGTCTCGTAAACAGGAGATCACGAGTTCGAATCTCGTCGGTGCCTTCGCAGTTAACATTTTCGAACTCGTTGCATTTAAGATTTATGAAATGCCTCACATATTTGATCTTGAGCGTGGCGCCGTGGCTTAGTTGGTTAAAGCGCCTGTCTCGTAAACAGGAGATCACGAGTTCGAATCTCGTCGGTGCCTTCGCAGTTAATGTTTTCGAACTCGATCCATGTAGGAATTAACATGTATCTCAATTATTTTATCGTGTACAAGGCGCCGTGGCTTAGTTGGTTAAAGCGCCTGTCTAGTAAACAGGAGATCACGAGTTCGAATCTCGTCGGTGCCTTCGCAGTTCACATTTTCGAACTCGTTGCATTGAAGATTTATAAAATGCCTCACATATTCGATCTTGAGAGTGGCGCCGTGGCTTAGTTGGTTAAAGCGCCTGTCTCGTAAACAGGAGATCACGAGTTCGAATCTCGTCGGTGCCTTCGCAGTTAGCATTTCCGAACATGTTGCATTTAAGATTTATAAAATGCCTCATATATTTGATCTTGAGCGTGGCGCCGTGGCTTAGTTGGTTAAAGCGCCTGTCTCGTAAACAGGAGATCACGAGTTCGAATCTCGTCGGTGCCTTCGCAGTTCACATTTTCGAACTCGTTGCATTGAAGATTTATAAAGTGCCTCACATATTCGATCTTGAGCGTGGCGCCGTGGCTTAGTTGGTTAAAGCGCCTGTCTTGTAAACAGGAGATCACGAGTTCGAATCTCGTCGGTGCCTTCGCAGTTAATATTTTCGAACTCGATCCATGTAGGAAATAACATGTATCTCATTTATTTTATCTTGTACAAGGCGCCGTGGCTTAGTTGGTTAAAGCGCCTGTCTCGTAAACAGGAGATCACGAGTTCGAATCTCGTCGGTGCCTTCGCAGTAAGCATTTTCGAACTCGTTGCATTTAAGAATTATAAATTGTCTCACATATTTCATCTTGAGCGTGGCGCCGTGGCTTAGT
Source organism: Hylyphantes graminicola (assembly GCA_023701765.1). Lineage (NCBI taxonomy): Eukaryota > Metazoa > Arthropoda > Arachnida > Araneae > Linyphiidae > Hylyphantes > Hylyphantes graminicola. The sequence continues at coordinate 22,883,634 of CM043112.1, forward strand.
TGGTTAAAGCGCCTGTCTTGTAAACAGGAGATCACGAGTTCGAATCTCGTCGGTGCCTTCGCAGTTAACATTTTCGAAATCGATGCTTGTAAGAATTAACATGTATCTAATTTTTATATCTTTTACAAGGCGCCGTGGCTTAGTTGGTTAAAGCGCCTGTCTAGTAAACAGGAGATCACGAGTTCGAATCTCGTCGGTGCCTTCGCAGTTAATATTTTCGAACTAGATCCATGTAGGAAATAACATGTATCTCATTTATTTTATCTTGTACAAGGCGCCGTGGCTTAGTTGGTTAAAGCGCCTGTCTAGTAAACAGGAGATCACGAGTTCGAATCTCGTCGGTGCCTTCGCAGTTAATATTTTCGAACTTGATCCATGTATTAATAAACATGTATCTCACTTATTTTATCGTGTACAAGGCGCCGTGGCTTAGTTGGTTAAAGCGCCTGTCTAGTAAACAGGAGATCACGAGTTCGAATCTCGTCGGTGCCTTCGCAGTTTATATTTTTGAACATGTTGCATTTAAGATTTATAAAATGCCTCATATATTTGATCTTGAGCGTGGCGCCGTGGCTTAGTTGGTTAAAGCGCCTGTCTCGTAAACAGGCGATCACGAGTTCGAATCTCGTCGGTTCCTTCGCAGTTCACATTTTCGAACTCGTTGCATTGAATATTTATAAAGTGCCTCACATATTCGATCTTGAGCGTGGCGCCGTGGCTTAGTTGGTTAAAGCGCCTGTCTTGTAAACAGGAGATCACCAGTTCGAATCTCGTCGGTGCCTTCGCAGTTAATATTTTCGAACTCGATCCATGTAGGAATTAACATGTATCTCAATTATTTTATCGTGTACAAGGTGCCGTGGCTTAGTTGGTTAAAGCGCCTGTCTCGTAAACAGGAGATCACGAGTTCGAATCTCGTCGGTGCCTTCGCAGTTCACATTTTCTGTTGGAAGAAGACACACAAGCTGTGTGACGCATGGATGACGTCACAAGATTATTGAGATAAAGACGACTACGGACTTGTAACGTGATGGGTGGAAAGCTTTGAGCTAGTTGTAAGATGATGTATGTTCGGGGATGCTCAACCTATATCTAAATATGATATCTTCTGTTAATTCAGTTATTATTTGTTCATCGAAGCAAGATGTACCTAAATTGAAAATGTTTGGTTTATTAAATTGAACTCTAAAAAACCTATGCCTCGTATTACTCGACTCTTTGCCCGCACTAAACCTACAATGGTTATGGGCCACAAGCTACAATCCCACTGAAAGCTCAACGTTCCTGAACTACTGTCAACACTTCTGGGGCCGCTGAAAAGTAATTTCGACATGGAACACAGGCCGGAAAGTCAGCTGTTTACGTTCCCGAAACTATCTTCAACCAACTACCGGAGCTGGAAAGCGGATATGAAGGTGTTGCTGATGGATCGGCAATGTTGGGACTACGTATCAGGAGCAACCCAGCGTCCAGCAGAGACAGCAACTGAACAGGAGAAGCAAAAGTTCAAGCGAACTACGGAACGGGCGTATACAACTATTTACCAAGGGGTCGAGCGACAGTTCCTTACACTTATTGCAAACACTACAGACGGCAAAGTTGCATGGGACTCGCTAGAACTGAATTTTGAACCAACAACTAGGGCTAGGCTAGCAAGTTTGATAGACGAATTTTACGAAATGAAGATAACCGAAGAAAGTGATATAGGACTGTTCTGCAAAAAGCTTCAAGCACAAAATCAACTAATCCTAGAAGCTGGTTTCACGATGCCGGACGAGTTGGTGAGCTTTCAGCTGATCAGAAAACTACCACCCGAGTTCGACAATTTGGTTCAACAGCTCTACAGATTAGACAAGAAAGAATTTACTTTCAGCAACCTCGAAAATCAAATCATCACTGAAGCTGGTAGAATACAACTGAAGAAAAAAGACGAAGGTCAAGGTTTAGTGTCGGATGCATACTTGACGAAAGCACAAACAAGACATAGAAGACAAGCATCTCCCAACGCACAATGCAGTGGATCCGTACTGGACCCTACTTCTAAATCTGATGTCAGACCAGAATCTACTTCAAAGACTTGTAGTTATTGTCACCGACGAGGACATTTTTTCCGAGAATGTTTTAAAAGGAAAAACGACCAGCAGAAGCAAACCAGAGACCAAAGAGTATATCCTGGAAAGTGGCAACAAAGACTAAAAACTCCCGACAATCCTGGAGGATTCTACACGGAAGATTTCGACCAGTGCTATTCGATGCTGGAAGAACAACCCGAACTGGACGAGTGGCTGGTGGATTCCGCGGCTACTTCACATTTCTGTAAAGAGAAGAGCTGGTTCGACAACTACAAAGAAACTACCACCCACCGAAGCCCTTATTGGTGATAGAAAGTGTACTTCTCAAATATTAGGGGTAGGTGACGTGACTATTTTTTGTTAAAGACGGTGAAAAGTTTGTTAAATTAATATTATATAATGTTCTTTATGCTCCAAATATGCGTCGTAATCTAATTAGTGGTGCTAAGATTGATATTGCTAAATATACAATTAATTGGAGAAATGATAAAATGATAATATATAAACCAAACGGTAATTACTTTTTAACTGTGCCCAGGATAAATAAATTCTATATAGTGTATAGTTTACCTGCTAAAAAGTTTGAATCTTATTATGTATCAACAAATAAAAGTTTAAGTATAGAGCTAGTGCATAGACGTTTTGGACATGTAAATGCGGGTTTAATAACGAGAATGAGCAAAAAATAATGTCGTAAGAGGTATTGAAAACTTAAAAGGTAATTTTAATCCCTGTATAACTTGCAATGTTGCTAAATTGACTAGAGTATCTTTTAAACCTAACTATAAAAGACTTTCTAATGAAGTACTTAATCGTGTTTCAATGGATGTTTGGGGACCCTCTCCCGTCAAATCACTAGGTGGAAAATCTTATTTTCTGTCAATAATAGATGAATACTCTAGATATGTAACGGTTTATGTTATCGAGAAAAATCTGACGTGTTTAATTGTTTTAAGGAATATCATGCATTTGTTGAGAAAACAGTTAAATAAGAAATTACGTTGTGTTCGTTTTGACAACGGATTAGAGTTTGTAAATAAAGAATTTGAACAATATCTAAAATCATTAGGCATTAAAATAGAAAGGACTACTGTTGAAAGTCCAGAAATGAATTCAATTGCAGAACGCTTTAATCGAACGGCAATTGAAGGCGTTCGCGCTATGCTGCATGACAGCGGACTACAGCTACGATTTTGGGCAGAAGCGTTGCATGCTTTCGTTCATATCCGTAATAGATGTGAACACAAACTAACTGACGGTTTAACGCCTTTTGAGATTTGGACCGGTCGGAAGCCCTCGGTTAATCATTTTAGAGTATTTGGGTCATTAGCTTATGCGTACATCCCAAAATCACGGCGAAATAAATTAAATAATAGGGCCGATATCGGAATATTTGTTGGTTACGCTACGAAGACTAAAGGATATAGGATTTTTGTCCCAAGTAAGAGAACAGTTGTGGAAACTATACATGCCAAAATAGACGAAACTAAAAAACGGGTTAAAACTTTATTTGGACAAAAAACGCGGGAAAACGTGCAATTTTTGGGATTTAACGATTACTCTGAATATGAGGATCAAAGTATTTCAAAAATAATGAATCTCCAACTGTCGTAAGAAAGCCCGATATTGTATCACTTCTTTTGGTGGATATCGACTTATCAAAATGGACGAGATTGGAGAGACCTCGAAATAAAAGTTCACGTATTGATGTCTACTATTATCCGCCATTTGGAAAACCACGTTTAAGGTCGATTAACCAAACAATAAAGTACTGTAAAAAGAAAGGATTAAATTTCGATTCTGCAAAAATTTAACTTTAAACCAACAAGTGTGAACGATAATATTGAAAGTGATCATGATCATAGTTCTAATGGCGATAACTCGGCTAATGAGAATGAAGAATCCGATTTTGTTAATCATGCTGATTTTTTTCAGGAGGAAATTTATAATATTGAGATTCCAAAGAATTATTATGAATCTCAAAGAGTACCTGAAAAAGATGAGTGGCGTAAAGCTATGGACGATGAGTTGCATACTATGACCAATCGTAAGGTATGGACATTAGTTGACCCTCCCAAAGATCGTAAGGTAATAGGCAGTATGTGGGTGTATACCGTAAAAAAAGGATGCTGAAGCCAAGATCAAAAGATTTAAAGCTAGGTTAGTTGCACTAGGGAATTCTCAATTAGAATATACAAGTGTATTTAGCCAGTGGTTAATTTTTCCTTGGTTAAACTGTTTTTTATTGTATTGGTGTCGTTGTTGGGTTGGGTACATACGCAACTGGACGTGCGGGCAGCCTACCTTTACGGTAATCTCAAAGACGAGGTTTACATGAGGCAACCTCCTGGATATGCAATAAAAGGTCAGGAGAATAAAGTATGTTTATTACAGAGATCTATATACGGACTGCATCAAAGTGGTCGCGTGTGGAATGAGGAATTGGATTCTATATTAAAAAATTTAGGTTTCACTAATTTTGTATATTGTAATTGTGTATATAAATATGAAATAGTGTGATTTTATTAGTGTACGTAGATGATTTCGCTCTCTTTGGAAGAGATAAAAGCTCATTAGATTATGTTATAAAAAATGTTGAAAACTAAATTGGATATTGTTGTTTTAGGGAAATGCGAATTTATTAGGAGTTAATTTTGAGAAGGAGAATGGAAAAGTTTATTTGCATCAAAAATCTTACATCAATAAGTTATCGATTAGTTTTAAAGATATACCAAGAAGTTTTGTAAATTTACCTTTAAAAGTTCAAATCTTACCTCCAAAGGTTAAAGAATGTGAAATAAAAGAGACTGATATCATGAGGAAGTACCCATATAGGTCTTTAATAGGATGCCTTTCTTTTCTAGCTGATAGAAGTCGTCCTGATATCGCATTTGCCGTTAACACAATGTCACAATTTAATAATGGATATACTTATCAACATTGGTTTAATTGTTGTTGATTTGCTTAATTATGTATTTAACACCAGAGACTATAGACTAAATTTATCTGATGTAAGCAATTGTGATTTATGCGGATTTTCAGATGCCAGCTGGGGATCAAACCTCACTGGGAGACATTCAACAAGTGGATACATATTTTGTATCGGAAAGGTAACTTTTTCCTGGAAAGCAACGAAACAGAAATGCATTGCCCTTAGTTCCATGGAATCTGAGTTCGTCGCACTTACAGAGTGTGTAAAAGATCTTGTATGGTATCATAAAGTGTTAAGTGAATTAAAGTTTTTGTCCATGTCAAAACCTGTGTTATATTGTGACAATAAATCTGCAATATATTTTTGTGAAAATAGAATTGAAAATGCTGAAACTAAGCATATTGACATTAGATTGCATTTTATTAGAGAATTACTAAGTGATGAGGATTTCGTCTTGGAATACGTTAACTCTAAATCAAATTTGGCAGATTTGTTGACAAAAACTAACCACAATATAAGACTAGGTTAAGTTTCTTTGTAGGAAGAATTTTTTGCATCCCCGTGGGGCCGAATGTTGGAAGAAGACACACAAGCTGTGTGACGCATGGATGACGTCACAAGATTATTGAGATAAAAGACGACTACGGACTTGTAACGTGATGGGTGGAAAGCTTTGAGCTAGTTGTAAGATGATGTATGTTCGGGGATGCTCAACTATATCTAAATATGATATCTTCTGTTAATTCAGTTATTATTTGTTCATCGAAGCAAGATGTACCTAAATTGAAAATGTTTGTTTATTAAATTGAACTCTAAAAAACCTATGCCTCGTATTACTCGTCGGTGCCTTCGCAGTTAACACATTTTCGAACTCGTTGCATTTAAGATTTATAAAATGCCTCACATATTTGATCTTGAGCGTGGCGCCGTGGCTTAGTTGGTTAAAGCGCCTGTCTTGTAAACAGGAGATCACGAGTTCGAATCTCGTCGGTGCCTTCGCAGTTAACATTTTCGAACTCGATGCATGTAAGAATTAACATGTATCTAATTTATTTTATCTTGTACAAGGCGCCGTGGCTTAGTTGGTTAAAGCGCCTGTCTAGTAAACAGGAGATCACGAGTTCGAATCTCGTCGGTGCCTTCGCAGTTAACATTTTCAAACTCGTTGCATTTAAGATTTATAAAATGCCTCACATATTTGATCTTGAGCGTGGCGCCGTGGCTTAGTTGGTTAAAGCGCCTGTCTAGTAAACAGGAGATCACGAGTTCGAATCTCGTCGGTGCCTTCGCGGTTAACATTTTTGAACTCGATGCATGTAAGAATAAAACATGTATCTCATTATTTTATCTTGTACAAGTCGCCGTGGCTTAGTTGGTTAAAGCGCCTGTCTAGTAAACAGGAGATCACGAGTTCGAATCTCGTCGGTGCCTTCGCAGTTAACATTTTCAAACTCGTTGCATTTAAGATTTATAAAATGCCTCACATATTTGATCTTGAGCGTGGCGCCGTGGCTTAGTTGGTTAAAGCGCCTGTCTTGTAAACAGGAGATCACGAGTTCGAATCTCGTCGGTGCCTTCGCAGTTAACATTTTCGAACTCGTTGCATTTAAGATTTATAGAATGCCTCACATATTTGATCTTGAGCGTGGCGCCGTGGCTTAGTTGGTTAAAGCCCCTGTCTTGTAAACAGGAGATCACGAGTTCGAATCTCGTCGGTGCCTTCGCAGTTAACATTTTCGAACTCAATGCATGTAAGAATTAATATGTATCTAATTTTTTTACCTTTTACAAGGCGCCGTGGCTTAGTTGGTTAAAGCGCCTGTCTAGTAAACAGGAGATCACGAGTTCGAATCTCGTCGGTGCCTTCGCAGTTAACATTTTCAAACTCGTTGCATGTAAGAATTAACATGTATCTCATTTTTATATCTTTTACAAGGCGCCGTGGCTTAGTTGGTTAAAGCGCCTGTCTAGTAAACAGGAGATCACGAGTTCGAATCTCGTCGGTGCCTTCGCAGTTAACATTTTCGAACTCAATGCATGTAAGAATTAATATGTATCTAATTTTTTTACCTTTTACAAGGCGCCGTGGCTTAGTTGGTTAAAGCGCCTGTCTAGTAAACAGGAGATCACGAGTTCGAATCTCGTCGGTGCCTTCGCAGTTAATATTTTCGAACTCGATCCATGTAAGAAATAACATGTATCTCATTTATTTTATCTTGTACAAGGCGCCGTGGCTTAGTTGGTTAAAGCGCCTGTCTAGTAAACAGGAGATCACGAGTTCGAATCTCGTCGGTGCCTTCGCAGTTAACATTTTCGAACTCGTTGCATTTAAGATTTATAAAATGCCTCACATATTTGATCTTGAGCGTGGCGCCGTGGCTTAGTTGGTTAAAGCGCCTGTCTAGTAAACAGGAGATCACGAGTTCGAATCTCGTCGGTGCCTTCGCAGTTAACATTTTCGAACTCGATGCATGTAAGAATTAACATGTATCTCAATTATTTTATCTTGTACAAGGCGCCGTGGCTTAGTTGGTTAAAGCGCCTGTCTAGTAAACAGGAGATCACGAGTTCGAATCTCGTCGGTGCCTTCGCAGTTAACATTTTCAAACTCGTTGCATTTAAGATTTATAAAATGCCTCACATATTTGATCTTGAGCGTGGCGCCGTGGCTTAGTTGGTTAAAGCGCCTGTCTTGTAAACAGGAGATCACGAGTTCGAATCTCGTCGGTGCCTTCGCAGTTAACATTTTCGAACTCGTTGCATTTAAGAATTATAAACTGCCTCACATATTTGATCTTGAGCGTGGCGCCGTGGCTTAGTTGGTTAAAGCGCCTGTCTTGTAAACAGGAGATCACGAGTTCGAATCTCGTCGGTGCCTTCGCAGTTAACATTTTCGAACTCGATGCATTTAAGAATTATAACATGTATCTCATTTATTTTATCTTGTACAAGGCGCCGTGGCTTAGTTGGTTAAAGCGCCTGTCTAGTAAACAGGAGATCACGAGTTCGAATCTCGTCGGTGCCTTCGCAGTTAACATTTTCGAACTCAATGCATGTAAGAATAAACATGTATCTCATATTTTATCTTGTACAAGGCGCCGTGGCTTAGTTGGTTAAAGCGCCTGTCTAGTAAACAGGAGATCACGAGTTCGAATCTCGTCGGTGCCTTCGCAGTTAACATTTTCGAACTCGTTGCATTTAAGATTTATAAAATGCCTCACATATTTGATCTTGAGCGTGGCGCCGTGGCTTAGTTGGTTAAAGCGCCTGTCTCGTAAACAGGAGATCACGAGTTCGAATCTCGTCGGTGCCTTCGCAGTTAACATTTTCGAACTCGTTGCATTTAAGATTTATAAAATGCCTCACATATTTGATCTTGAGCGTGGCGCCGTGGCTTAGTTGGTTAAAGCGCCTGTCTTGTAAACAGGAGATCACGAGTTCGAATCTCGTCGGTGCCTTCGCAGTTAATATTTTCGAACTCGATCCATGTAGGAATTAACATGTATCTCATTTATTTTATCTTGTACAAGGCGCCGTGGCTTAGTTGGTTAAAGCGCCTGTCTAGTAAACAGGAGATCACGAGTTCGAATCTCGTCGGTGCCTTCGCAGTTAGCATTTTCGAACTCGTTGCATTTAAGAATTATAAACTGCCTCACATATTTGATCTTGAGCGTGGCGCCGTGGCTTAGTTGGTTAAAGCGCCTGTCTTGTAAACAGGAGATCACGAGTTCGAATCTCGTCGGTGCCTTCGCAGTTAACATTTTCGAACTCGATGCTTGTAAGAATTAACATGTATCTAATTTTTATATCTTTTACAAGGCGCCGTGGCTTAGTTGGTTAAAGCGCCTGTCTTGTAAACAGGAGATCACGAGTTCGAATCTCGTCGGTGCCTTCGCAGTTAGCATTTTCGAACTCGTTGCATTTAAGAATTATAAACTGTCTCACATATTTCATCTTGAGCGTGGCGCCGTGGCTTAGTTGGTTAAAGCGCCTGTCTTGTAAACAGGAGATCACGAGTTCGAATCTCGTCGGTGCCTTCGCAGTTAACATTTTCGAACTCGATGCTTGTAAGAATTAACATGTATCTAATTTTTATATCTTTTACAAGGCGCCGTGAGCGCCTGTTTCTAGTAAACAGGAGATCACGAGTTCGAATCTCGTCGGTGCCTTCACAGTTAATATTTTCGAACTCGATCCATGTAAAATAACATGTATCTCATTAATTTTATCTTGTACAAGGCGCCGTGGCTTAGTTGGTTAAAGCGCCTGTCTAGTAAACAGGAGATCACGAGTTCGAATCTCGTCGGTGCCTTCGCAGTTAATATTTTCGAACTCGATCCATGTAGGAATTAACATGTATCTAATTATTTTATCTTGTACAAGGCGCCGTGGCTTAGTTGGTTAAAGCGCCTGTCTAGTAAACAGGAGATCACGAGTTCGAATCTCGTCGGTGCCTTCGCAGTTAACATTTTCGAACTCGTTGCATTTAAGATTTATAAAATGCCTCACATATTTGATCTTGAGCGTGGCGCCGTGGCTTAGTTGGTTAAAGCGCCTGTCTCGTAAACAGGAGATCACGAGTTCGAATCTCGTCGGTGCCTTCGCAGTTAACATTTTCGAACTCGTTGCATTTAAGATTTATAAAATGCCTCACATATTTGATCTTGAGCGTGGCGCCGTGGCTTAGTTGGTTAAAGCGCCTGTCTCGTAAACAGGAGATCACGAGTTCGAATCTCGTCGGTGCCTTCGCAGTTAACATTTTCGAACTCGTTGCATGTAAGAATTAACATGTATCTAATTTATTTTATCTTGTACAAGGCGCCGTGGCTTAGTTGGTTAAAGCGCCTGTCTAGTAAACAGGAGATCACGAGTTCGAATCTCGTCGGTGCCTTCGCAGTTAACATTTTCAAACTCGTTGCATTTAAGATTTATAAAATGCCTCACATATTTGATCTTGAGCGTGGCGCCGTGGCTTAGTTGGTTAAAGCGCCTGTCTTGTAAACAGGAGATCACGAGTTCGAATCTCGTCGGTGCCTTCGCAGTTAACATTTTCGAACTCGATGCATGTAAGAATTAACATGTATCTCAATTATTTTATCTTGTACAAGGCGCCGTGGCTTAGTTGGTTAAAGCGCCTGTCTAGTAAACAGGAGATCACGAGTTCGAATCTCGTCGGTGCCTTCGCAGTTAACATTTTCAAACTCGTTGCATTTAAGATTTATAAAATGCCTCACATATTTGATCTTGAGCGTGGCGCCGTGGCTTAGTTGGTTAAAGCGCCTGTCTAGTAAACAGGAGATCACGAGTTCGAATCTCGTCGGTGCCTTCGCAGTTAACATTTTCGAACTCGATGCATGTAAGAATTAACATGTATCTCATTTATTTTATCTTGTACAAGGCGCCGTGGCTTAGTTGGTTAAAGCGCCTGTCTAGTAAACAGGAGATCACGAGTTCGAATCTCGTCGGTGCCTTCGCAGTTATATTTTCGAACTCGTTGCATTTAAGATTTATAAAATGCCTCACATATTTGATCTTGAGCGTGGCGCCGTGGCTTAGTTGGTTAAAGCGCCTGTCTAGTAAACAGGAGATCACGAGTTCGAATCTCGTCGGTGCCTTCGCAGTTAACATTTTCGAACTCGTTGCATTTAAGAATTATAAAATGCCTCACATATTTGATCTTGAGCGTGGCGCCGTGGCTTAGTTGGTTAAAGCGCCTGTCTTGTAAACAGGAGATCACGAGTTCGAATCTCGTCGGTGCCTTCGCAGTTAACATTTTCGAACTCGTTGCATGTAAGAATTAACATGTATCACATTTTTATATCTTTTACAAGGCGCCGTGGCTTAGTTGGTTAAAGCGCCTGTCTAGTAAACAGGAGATCACGAGTTCGAATCTCGTCGGTGCCTTCGCAGTTAACATTTTCGAACTCAATGCATGTAAGAATTAATATGTATCTAATTTTTTTACCTTTTACAAGGCGCCGTGGCTTAGTTGGTTATAGCGCCTGTCTAGTAAACAGGAGATCACGAGTTCGAATCTCGTCGGTGCCTTCGCAGTTAACATTTTCGAACTCGATGCATGTAAGAATTAATATGTATCTAATTTTTATATCTTTTACAAGGCGCCGTGGCTTAGTTGGTTAAAGCGCCTGTCTAGTAAACAGGAGATCACGAGTTCGAATCTCGTCGGTGCCTTCGCAGTTAATATTTTCGAACTCGATCCATGTAAGAAATAACATGTATCTCATTTATTTTATCTTGTACAAGGCGCCGTGGCTTAGTTGGTTAAAGCGCCTGTCTAGTAAACAGGAGATCACGAGTTCGAATCTCGTCGGTGCCTTCGCAGTTAACATTTTCGAACTCGTTGCATTTAAGATTTATAAAATGCCTCACATATTTGATCTCGAGCGTGGCGCCGTGGCTTAGTTGGTTAAAGCGCCTGTCTCGTAAACAGGAGATCACGAGTTCGAATCTCGTCGGTGCCTTCGCAGTTAACATTTTCGAACTCGATGCATGTAAGAATTAACATGTATCTAATTTATTTTATCTTGTACAAGGCCGCCGTGGCTTAGTTGGTTAAAGCGCCTGTCTAGTAAACAGGAGATCACGAGTTCGAATCTCGTCGGTGCCTTCGCAGTTAACATTTTCAAACTCGTTGCATTTAAGATTTATAAAATGCCTCACATATTTGATCTTGAGCGTGGCGCCGTGGCTTAGTTGGTTAAAGCGCCTGTCTAGTAAACAGGAGATCACGAGTTCGAATCTCGTCGGTGCCTTCGCAGTTAACATTTTCGAACTCGTTGCATTTAAGATTTATAAAATGCCTCACATATTTGATCTTGAGCGTGGCGCCGTGGCTTAGTTGGTTAAAGCGCCTGTCTAGTAAACAGGAGATCACGAGTTCGAATCTCGTCGGTGCCTTCGCAGTTAACATTTTCGAACTCGTTGCATTTAAGAATTATAAACTGCCTCACATATTTGATCTTGAGCGTGGCGCCGTGGCTTAGTTGGTTAAAGCGCCTGTCTTGTAAACAGGAGATCACGAGTTCGAATCTCGTCGGTGCCTTCGCAGTTAACATTTTTGAACTCGATGCATGTAAGAATTAACATGTATCTAATTTATTTTATCTTGTACAAGGCGCCGTGGCTTAGTTGGTTAAAGCGCCTGTCTAGTAAACAGGAGATCACGAGTTCGAATCTCGTCGGTGCCTTCGCAGTTAACATTTTCGAACTCGTTGCATTTAAGAATTATAAACTGCCTCACATATTTGATCTTGAGCGTGGCGCCGTGGCTTAGTTGGTTAAAGCGCCTGTCTTGTAAACAGGAGATCACGAGTTCGAATCTCGTCGGTGCCTTCGCAGTTAACATTTTCGAACTCAATGCATGTAAGAATTAATATGTATCTAATTTTTTTACCTTTTACAAGGCGCCGTGGCTTAGTTGGTTAAAGCGCCTGTCTAGTAAACAGGAGATCACGAGTTCGAATCTCGTCGGTGCCTTCGCAGTTAATATTTTCGAACTCGATGCATGTAAGAATTATAACATGTATCTCATTTATTTTATCTTGTACAAGGCTCCGTGGCTTAGTTGGTTAAAGCGCATGTCTATTAAACAGGAGATCACGAGTTCGAGTCTCGTCGGTGCCTTCGCAGTTAACATTTTCGAACTCGTTGCATGTAAGAATTAATATGTATCTAATTTTTTTACCTTTTACAAGGCGCCGTGGCTTAGTTGGTTAAAGCGCCTGTCTAGTAAACAGGAGATCACGAGTTCGAATCTCGTCGGTGCCTTCGCAGTTAACATTTTCAAACTCGTTGCATTTAAGATTTATAAAATGCCTCACATATTTGATCTTGAGCGTGGCGCCGTGGCTTAGTTGGTTAAAGCGCCTGTCTAGTAAACAGGAGATCACGAGTTCGAATCTCGTCGGTGCCTTAGCAGTTAATATTTTCGAACTCGATGCATGTAAGAATAAACATGTATCTCATTTATTTTATCTTGTACAAGGCGCCGTGGCTTAGTTGGTTAAAGCGCCTGTCTCGTAAACAGGAGATCACGAGTTTGAATCTCGTCGGTGCCTTCGCAGTTAACATTTTCGAACTCGTTGCATTTAAGAATTATAAACTGCCTCACATATTTGATCTTGAGCGTGGCGCCGTGGCTTAGTTGGTTAAAGCGCCTGTCTTGTAAACAGGAGATCACGAGTTCGAATCTCGTCGGTGCCTTCGCAGTTAACATTTTCGAACTCGATGCATGTAAGAATTAATATGTATCTAATTTTTTTACCTTTTACAAGGCGCCGTGGCTTAGTTGGTTAAAGCGCCTGTCTTGTAAACAGGAGATCACGAGTTCGAATCTCGTCGGTGCCTTCGCAGTTAACATTTTCGAACTCGTTGCATTTAAGAATTATAAACTGCCTCACATATTTGATCTTGAGCGTGGCGCCGTGGCTTAGTTGGTTAAAGCGCCTGTCTTGTAAACAGGAGATCACGAGTTCGAATCTCGTCGGTGCCTTCGCAGTTAACATTTTCGAACTCGATGCATTTAAGAATTATAACATGTATCTCATTTATTTTATCTTGTACAAGGCGCCGTGGCTTAGTTGGTTAAAGCGCCTGTCTAGTAAACAGGAGATCACGAGTTCGAATCTCGTCGGTGCCTTCGCAGTTAATATTTTCGAACTCGATGCATGTAGAAATTAACATGTATCTCATTTATTTTATCTTGTACAAGGCGCCGTGGCTTAGTTGGTTAAAGCGCCTGTCTAGTAAACAGGAGATCACGAGTTCGAATCTCGTCGGTGCCTTCGCAGTTAACATTTTCAAACTCGTTGCATTTAAGATTTATAAAATGCCTCACATATTTGATCTTGAGCGTGGCGCCGTGGCTTAGTTGGTTAAAGCGCCTGTCTTGTAAACAGGAGATCACGAGTTCGAATCTCGTCGGTGCCTTCGCAGTTAATATTTTCGAACTCGATGCATGTAAGAATTAACATGTATCTCATTAATTTTATCTTGTACAAGGCGCCGTGGCTTAGTTGGTTAAAGCGCCTGTCTAGTAAACAGGAGATCACGAGTTCGAATCTCGTCGGTGCCTTCGCAGTTAACATTTTCAAACTCGTTGCATTTAAGATTTATAAAATGCCTCACATATTTGATCTTGAGCGTGGCGCCGTGGCTTAGTTGGTTAAAGCGCCTGTCTTGTAAACAGGAGATCACGAGTTCGAATCTCGTCGGTGCCTTCGCAGTTAACATTTTCGAACTCGATGCATGTAAGATTTAACATGTATCTCATTTATTTTATCTTGTACAAGGCGCCGTGGCTTAGTTGGTTAAAGCGCCTGTCTAGTAAACAGGAGATCACGAGTTCGAATCTCGTCGGTGCCTTCGCAGTTAACATTTTCGAACTCGATGCATGTAAGAATTAACATGTATCTCATTTATTTTATCTTGTACAAGGCGCCGTGGCTTAGTTGGTTAAAGCGCCTGTCTAGTAAACACGAGATCACGAGTTCGAATCTCGTCGGTGCCTTCGCAGTTAACATTTTCGAACTCGTTGCATTTAAGAATTATAAACTGCCTCACATATTTGATCTTGAGCGTGGCGCCGTGGCTTAGTTGGTTAAAGCGCCTGTCTTGTAAACAGGAGATCACGAGTTCGAATCTCGTCGGTGCCTTCGCAGTTAACATTTTCGAACTCAATGCATGTAAGAATTAATATGTATCTAATTTTTATCTTTTACAAGGCGCCGTGGCTTAGTTGGTTAAAGCGCCTGTCTTGTAAACAGGAGATCACGAGTTCGAATCTCGTCGGTGCCTTCGCAGTTAAGCATTTTCGAACACGTTGCATTTAAGAATTATAAACTGCCTCACATATTTGATCTTGAGCGTGGCGCCGTGGCTTAGTTGGTTAAAGCGCCTGTCTTGTAAACAGGAGATCACGAGTTCGAATCTCGTCGGTGCCTTCGCAGTTAACATTTTCGAACTCGATGCATGTAAGAATTAACATGTATCTAATTTTTATATCTTTTACAAGGCGCCGTGGCTTAGTTGGTTAAAGCGCCTGTCTAGTAAACAGGAGATCACGAGTTCGAATCTCGTCGGTGCCTTCGCAGTTAACATTTTCGAACTCGTTGCATGTAAGAATAAACATGTATCTCATTTATTTTATCTTGTACAAGGCGCCGTGGCTTAGTTGGTTAAAGCGCCTGTCTAGTAAACAGGAGATCACGAGTTCGAATCTCGTCGGTGCCTTCGCAGTTAACATTTTCGAACTCGATCCATGTAAGAATTATAACATGTATCTCATTTATTTTATCTTGTACAAGGCGCCGTGGCTTAGTTGGTTAAAGCGCCTGTCTAGTAAACAGGAGATCACGAGTTCGAATCTCGTCGGTGCCTTCGCAGTTAACATTTTCGAACTCGTTGCATGTAAGAATTAACATGTATCTCATATTTTATCTTGTACAAGGCGCCGTGGCTTAGTTGGTTAAAGCGCCTGTCTAGTAAACAGGAGATCACGAGTTCGAATCTCGTCGGTGCCTTCGCAGTTAACATTTTCAAACTCGTTGCATTTAAGATTTATAAAATGCCTCACATATTTGATCTTGAGCGTGGCGCCGTGGCTTAGTTGGTTAAAGCGCCTGTCTTGTAAACAGGAGATCACGAGTTCGAATCTCGTCGGTGCCTTCGCAGTTAACATTTTCGAACTCGATGCATGTAAGAAATAACATGTATCTCATTTATTTTATCTTGTACAAGGCGCCGTGGCTTAGTTGGTTAAAGCGCCTGTCTAGTAAACAGGAGATCACGAGTTCGAATCTCGTCGGTGCCTTCGCAGTTAACATTTTCGAACTCGTTGCATTTAAGATTTATAAAATGCCTCACATATTTGATGTCGAGCGTGGCGCCGTGGCTTAGTTGGTTAAAGCGCCTGTCTCGTAAACAGGAGATCACGAGTTCGAATCTCGTCGGTGCCTTCGCAGTTAACATTTTCGAACTCGTTGCATTTAAGATTTATAAAATGCCTCACATATTTGATCTTGAGCGTGGCGCCGTGGCTTAGTTGGTTAAAGCGCCTGTCTTGTAAACAGGAGATCACGAGTTCGAATCTCGTCGGTGCCTTCGCAGTTAACATTTTTGAACTCGATGCATGTAAGAATTAACATGTATCTAATTTATTTTATCTTGTACAAGGC
The DNA here is from genome assembly GCA_023701765.1 of Hylyphantes graminicola. Classification (NCBI taxonomy): domain Eukaryota; kingdom Metazoa; phylum Arthropoda; class Arachnida; order Araneae; family Linyphiidae; genus Hylyphantes; species Hylyphantes graminicola. The sequence continues at coordinate 22,899,833 of CM043112.1, forward strand.
GCCGTGGCTTAGTTGGTTAAAGCGCCTGTCTAGTAAACAGGAGATCACGAGTTCGAATCTCGTCGGTGCCTTCGCAGTTAACATTTTCGAACTCGTTGCATTTAAGAATTATAAAATGCCTCACATATTTGATCTTGAGCGTGGCGCCGTGGCTTAGTTGGTTAAAGCGCCTGTCTTGTAAACAGGAGATCACGAGTTCGAATCTCGTCGGTGCCTTCGCAGTTAACATTTTCGAACTCGTTGCATTTAAGAATTATAAACTGCCTCACATATTTGATCTTGAGCGTGGCGCCGTGGCTTAGTTGGTTAAAGCGCCTGTCTTGTAAACAGGAGATCACGAGTTCGAATCTCGTCGGTGCCTTCGCAGTTAACATTTTCGAACTCAATGCATGTAAGAATTAATATGTATCTAATTTTTTTACGTTTTACAAGGCGCCGTGGCTTAGTTGGTTAAAGCGCCTGTCTAGTAAACAGGAGATCACGAGTTCGAATCTCGTCGGTGCCTTCGCAGTTAACATTTTCGAACTCGATGCATGTAAGAATTAACATGTATCTCATTTATTTTATCTTGTACAAGGCGCCGTGGCTTAGTTGGTTAAAGCGCCTGTCTAGTAAACAGGAGATCACGAGTTCGAATCTCGTCGGTGCCTTTGCAGTTAATATTTTCGAACTCGATGCATGTAAGAAATTAACATGTATCTCATTTATTTTATCTTGTACAAGGCGCCGTGGCTTAGTTGGTTAAAGCGCCTGTCTAGTAAACAGGAGATCACGAGTTCGAATCTCGTCGGTGCCTTCGCAGTTAACATTTTCGAACTCGTTGCATTTAAGAATTATAAACTGCCTCACATATTTGATCTTGAGCGTGGCGCCGTGGCTTAGTTGGTTAAAGCGCCTGTCTTGTAAACAGGAGATCACGAGTTCGAATCTCGTCGGTGCCTTCGCAGTTAACATTTTCGAACTCAATGCATGTAAGAATTAACATGTATCTCATTTTTATATCTTTTACAAGGCGCCGTGGCTTAGTTGGTTAAAGCGCCTGTCTTGTAAACAGGAGATCACGAGTTCGAATCTCGTCGGTGCCTTCGCAGTTAACATTTTCGAACTCGTTGCATTTAAGAATTATAAACTGCCTCACATATTTGATCTTGAGCGTGGCGCCGTGGCTTAGTTGGTTAAAGCGCCTGTCTTGTAAACAGGAGATCACGAGTTCGAATCTCGTCGGTGCCTTCGCAGTTAACATTTTTGAACTCGATGCATGTAAGAATTAACATGTATCTCATTTATTTTATCTTGTACAAGGCGCCGTGGCTTAGTTGGTTAAAGCGCCTGTCTAGTAAACAGGAGATCACGAGTTCGAATCTCGTCGGTGCCTTTGCAGTTAATATTTTCGAACTCGATCCATGTAGGAATTAACATGTATCTCATTAGTTTTATCTTGTACAAGGCGCCGTGGCTTAGTTGGTTAAAGCGCCTGTCTAGTAAACAGGAGATCACGAGTTCGAATCTCGTCGGTGCCTTCGCAGTTAACATTTTCAAACTCGTTGCATTTAAGATTTATAAAATGCCTCACATATTTGATGTCGAGCGTGGCGCCGTGGCTTAGTTGGTTAAAGCGCCTGTCTAGTAAACAGGAGATCACGAGTTCGAATCTCGTCGGTGCCTTCGCAGTTAACATTTTCGAACTCGTTGCATGTAAGATTTATAAACATGTATCTAATTTATTTTATCTTGTACAAGGCTCCGTGGCTTAGTTGGTTAAAGCGCATGTCTATTAAACAGGAGATCACGAGTTCGAGTCTCGTCGGTGCCTTCGCAGTTAACATTTTCGAACTCAATGCATGTAAGAATTATAACATGTATCTCATTTATTTTATCTTGTACAAAGCGCCGTGGCTTAGTTGGTTAAAGCGCCTGTCTAGTAAACAGGAGATCACGAGTTCGAATCTCGTCGGTGCCTTCGCAGTTAACATTTTCGAACTCGTTGCATTTAAGATTTATATACTGCTTCACATATTTGATCTTGAGCGTGGCGCCGTGGCTTAGTTGGTTAAAGCGCCTGTCTTGTAAACAGGAGATCACGAGTTCGAATCTCGTCGGTGCCTTCGCAGTTAACATTTTCGAACTCGATGCTTGTAAGAATTAACATGTATCTAATTTTTATACCTTTTACAAGGCGCCGTGGCTTAGTTGGTTAAAGCGCCTGTCTTGTAAACAGGAGATCACGAGTTCGAATCTCGTCGGTGCCTTCGCAGTAAGCATTTTCGAACTCGTTGCATTTAAGAATTATAAACTGTCTCACATATTTGATCTTGAGCGTGGCGCCGTGGCTTAGTTGGTTAAAGCGCCTGTCTTGTAAACAGGAGATCACGAGTTCGAATCTCGTCGGTGCCTTCGCAGTTAACATTTTCGAACTCGATGCTTGTAAGAATTAACATGTATCTAATTTTTATATCTTTTACAAGGCGCCGTGGCTTAGTTGGTTAAAGCGCCTGTCTAGTAAACAGGAGATCACGAGTTCGAATCTCGTCGGTGCCTTCGCAGTTAATATTTTCGAACTAGATCCATGTAGTAATTATAACATGTATCTCATTTATTTTATCTTGTACAAGGCGCCGTGGCTTAGTTGGTTAAAGCGCCTGTCTAGTAAACAGGAGATCACGAGTTCGAATCTCGTCGGTGCCTTCGCAGTTAATATTTTCGAACTCGATGCATGTAAGAATAAACATGTATCTCATTATTTTATCTTGTACAAGGCGCCGTGGCTTAGTTGGTTAAAGCGCCTGTCTAGTAAACAGGAGATCACGAGTTCGAATCTCGTCGGTGCCTTCGCAGTTAACATTTTCGAACTCGTTGCATTTAAGATTTATAAAATGCCTCACATATTTGATGTCGAGCGTGGCGCCGTGGCTTAGTTGGTTAAAGCGCCTGTCTCGTAAACAGGAGATCACGAGTTCGAATCTCGTCGGTGCCTTCGCAGTTAACATTTTCGAACTCGTTGCATTTAAGATTTATAAAATGCCTCACATATTTGATCTTGAGCGTGGCGCCGTGGCTTAGTTGGTTAAAGCGCCTGTCTAGTAAACAGGAGATCACGAGTTCGAATCTCGTCGGTGCCTTCGCAGTTAACATTTTCGAACTCGTTGCATTTAAGATTTATATACTGCTTCACATATATGATCTTGAACGTGGCGCCGTGGCTTAGTTGGTTAAAGCGCCTGTCTTGTAAACAGGAGATCACGAGTTCGAATCTCGTCGGTGCCTTCGCAGTTAACATTTTCGAACTCGATGCATGTAAGAATTAACATGTATCTAATTTATTTTATCTTGTACAAGGCGCCGTGGCTTAGTTGGTTAAAGCGCCTGTCTAGTAAACAGGAGATCACGAGTTCGAATCTCGTCGGTGCCTTCGCAGTTAACATTTTCAAACTCGTTGCATTTAAGATTTATAAAATGCCTCACATATTTGATCTTGAGCGTGGCGCCGTGGCTTAGTTGGTTAAAGCGCCTGTCTAGTAAACAGGAGATCACGAGTTCGAATCTCGTCGGTGCCTTCGCAGTTAATATTTTCGAACTCGATGCATGTAAGAATTAACATGTATCTCATTTATTTTATCTTGTACAAGGCGCCGTGGCTTAGTTGGTTAAAGCGCCTGTCTAGTAAACAGGAGATCACGAGTTCGAATCTCGTCGGTGCCTTCGCAGTTAACATTTTCGAACTCGTTGCATTTAAGAATTATAAACTGCCTCACATATTTGATCTTGAGCGTGGCGCCGTGGCTTAGTTGGTTAAAGCGCCTGTCTTGTAAACAGGAGATCACGAGTTCGAATCTCGTCGGTGCCTTCGCAGTTAGCATTTTCGAACTCGTTGCATTTAAGAATTATAAAATGCCTCACATATTTGATCTTGAGCGTGGCGCCGTGGCTTAGTTGGTTAAAGCGCCTGTCTTGTAAACAGGAGATCACGAGTTCGAATCTCGTCGGTGCCTTCGCAGTTAACATTTTCGAACTCAATGCATGTAAGAATTAATATGTATCTAATTTTTTTACCTTTTACAAGGCGCCGTGGCTTAGTTGCTTAAAGCGCCTGTCTAGTAAACAGGAGATCACGAGTTCGAGTCTCGTCGGTGCCTTCGCAGTTAACATTTTCGAACTCAATGCATGTAAGAATTAACATGTATCTAATTTATTTTATCTTGTACAAGGCGCCGTGGCTTAGTTGGTTAAAGCGCCTGTCTAGTAAACAGGAGATCACGAGTTCGAATCTCGTCGGTGCCTTCGCAGTTAATATTTTCGAACTCGATCCATGTAGGAAATAACATGTATCTCATTTATTTTATCTTGTACAAGGCGCCGTGGCTTAGTTGGTTAAAGCGCCTGTCTAGTAAACAGGAGATCACGAGTTCGAATCTCGTCGGTGCCTTCGCAGTTAACATTTTCGAACTCGTTGCATTTAAGATTTATAAAATGCCTCACATATTTGATCTTGAGCGTGGCGCCGTGGCTTAGTTGGTTAAAGCGCCTGTCTTGTAAACAGGAGATCACGAGTTCGAATCTCGTCGGTGCCTTCGCAGTTAATATTTTCGAACTCGATCCATGTAGGAATTAACATGTATCTCATTTATTTTATCTTGTACAAGGCGCCGTGGCTTAGTTGGTTAAAGCGCCTGTCTAGTAAACAGGAGATCACGAGTTCGAATCTCGTCGGTGCCTTCGCAGTTAACATTTTCGAACTCGTTGCATTTAAGATTTATAAAATGCCTCACATATTTGATCTTGAGCGTGGCGCCGTGGCTTAGTTGGTTAAAGCGCCTGTCTTGTAAACAGGAGATCACGAGTTCGAATCTCGTCGGTGCCTTCGCAGTTAACATTTTCGAACTCGTTGCATTTAAGATTTATAAAATGCCTCACATATTTGATCTTGAGCGTGGCGCCGTGGCTTAGTTGGTTAAAGCGCCTGTCTTGTAAACAGGAGATCACGAGTTCGAATCTCGTCGGTGCCTTCGCAGTTAACATTTTCGAACTCGTTGCATTTAAGATTTATAAAATGCCTCACATATTTGATCTTGAGCGTGGCGCCGTGGCTTAGTTGGTTAAAGCGCCTGTCTTGTAAACAGGAGATCACGAGTTCGAATCTCGTCGGTGCCTTCGCAGTTAACATTTTCGAACTCGTTGCATTTAAGAATTATAAACTGCCTCACATATTTGATCTTGAGCGTGGCGCCGTGGCTTAGTTGGTTAAAGCGCCTGTCTAGTAAACAGGAGATCACGAGTTCGAATCTCGTCGGTGCCTTCGCAGTTAACATTTTCGAACTCGATGCATGTAAGAATTAACATGTATCTCATTTATTTTATCTATTACAAGGCGCCGTGGCTTAGTTGGTTAAAGCGCCTGTCTAGTAAACAGGAGATCACGAGTTCGAATCTCGTCGGTGCCTTCGCAGTTAATATTTTCGAACTAGATCCATGTAGGAAATAACATGTATCTCATTTATTTTATCTTGTACAAGGCGCCGTGGCTTAGTTGGTTAACCGACTGAGTGGCCAGGCCGCTTCTAGTAGTCAAAGTATTCTGTACTGAAAGCGGCCGATGTCGCCATGAAACGTTCAACAGTTCCATACTATATTTGCTCTGCGACGATAAAAAGCGTTTGACTATTCTAACAATTTTTGCCGAGCACGCATGTTTGAGTAGTTCGTCCCTCCCGATCTGCTCCACTGAGGGCGTACCCTTAACACCTGCTTTCTTCTTCGGTGAAGCGCTTTTCAATAGATGAATGGTTGAGAAAAGCATTTTCTGCTAGAGGGTAATTACACCCCTCTGGACTTAGCCGTTGTGTGAAAAAGAGTTGACTTTTGGCATGGTAATAAGTTAAGAATGTCGCCAAAAGAGGATGGTATTCATTGATCGACTGACATTGATGAACAGTCTCGACATTAAAAGGCTTATACTATTGATAAAGTAATAAGGGAACATAAATCGACAAGCATGCACAGGTCTCTGGCCTATTGTTGGTCGACAATTTTTCTATTTGTATAAAGAGGTCATTCTTCACTTTTGAATGCAAAGTTCTTGGTAAAAACTAAAATTCCTTATTTACCTTTCGCTGAGGTGTACAATTACTTATTTACGACGTTGGAATAAATTGTCACGTTGTCAAGACGTTGAAATTGTTCCTTTGAAAATGTCAGCACCTCCATTTCTGTATATCTTTGTTCCCAAACGCTTTGACATGACTGCTCAAATGTTTGTGGACACCGCCTGATTTTGTGAGAGGGCCGAGGGATATATAAACCTTTCTAAAGCGTCCATCGATCATTAAGAATCTTATCGTCGCATTTATTAAAAAATATTTTAGCCTAATTTCGCTTTCAATCTAATAATCATCGTGGTAGTGGTTCACTCTAAAACAAAAGAGTGAAATCCCCTCCAGTTGGAGAAGTGCTTTTTCGACACTGGAAAGGATTGAATATTACCTCAGGCTGAGTTAAAATCACTCGTTTAGAGTGATCCTGTCGGAGGCTTAACCTACAAAAAATCCACTCCTTCCGGGTAAGTGCAGTTGGTTAAAGCGATTGAAATTAACTCAGACTGAGTTAAAATCTCTCGTTCTTTTAAGAGCGTTCATTCATACTTTTGTGTGCATTAAAATAAGTTTACATAAAATATGAAAAACCAAAATTAATAATAAATAAAATAACGATGAACATTACTCAAAAATGAAAAAACAATTTTAATTTAATTTCAATCAACAGTTAGAAACAAAAACTTAACTCAAATGAAAATAACAAGGAAACGAGCTGTAATATGTTTTTTTGTTAATACCTGAAAAAACAATTTCCCAAAATAAGAATAGATTTATGAATAATTCATAGTCAAAAAAAAAAAGAATGCATTTTACTTAATTATTCTTAAAATTTTAGATGCATCATATTAATAAAAATACAATTAATTCTTCTATTCATTAAAAACTTATTTTGCTATTTTTCCTGAAAGAAAATATAAACACGGCTACATTCTGTTTATTGGCAAGCGGACAAAAAGCAACCCTTTCACGAAGTGTGGTCCATTTCAAGTTGTGACACCTCGACACTCCTCTTGAGGGGAGGGGTGAAAAACCAACGAGCACTTTTGTATATTTTTCACTCAAAGTTGAATCTTTTTGAACGAAGGGGGAATTTTGGAAAGGTCAGAAGCTTTAGGAATCGTATTAGCTTCGCCACTCGGCTAGTTGGTTAAAGCGCCTGTCTAGTAAACAGGAGATCACGAGTTCGAATCTCGTCGGTGCCTTCGCAGTTCACATTTTCGAACTCGTTGCATTTAAAAATTATAAACTGTCTCACATATTTCATCTTGAGCGTGGCGCCGTGGCTTAGTTGGTTAAAGCGCCTGTCTTGTAAACAGGAGATCACGAGTTCGAATCTCGTCGGTGCCTTCGCAGTTAATATTTTCGAACTCGATCCATGTAGGAATAAAGGTGTATCTCATTTATTTTATCGTGTACAAGGGCGCCGTGGCTTAGTTGGTTAAAGCGCCTGTCTAGTAAAGAGGAGATCACGAGTTCGAATCTCGTCGGTGCCTTCGCAGTTTATATTTTCGAACTCGTCGCATTTCAGTTTATAAAATGCATCACATATTTGATCTTGAGAGTGGCGCCGTGGCTTAGTTGGTTAAAGCGCCTGTCTCGTAAACAGGAGATCACGAGTTCGAATCTCGTCGGTGCCTTCGCAGTTATCGTTTCGAACATGTTGCATTTAAGATTTATAAAATGCCTCACATATTTGATCTTGAGCGTGGCTTATTTGGTTAAAGCGCCAGTCTAGTAAACAGGAGATCACGAGTTCGAATCTCGTCGGTGCCTTCGCAGTTAATATTTTCGAACTCGATCCATGTAGGAATTAACATGTATCTCATTTATTTTATCGTGTACAAGACGCCGTGGCTTAGTTGGTTAAAGCGCCTGTCTAGTAAACAGGAGATCACGAGTTCGAATCTCGTCGGTGCCTTCGCAGTTAATATTTTCGAACTCGATCCATGTAGGAATTAACATGTATCTCATTTATATTATCGTTTAGAAGGCGCCGTGGCTTAGTTGGTTAAAGCGCCTGTCTAGTAAACAGGAGATCACGAGTTCGAATTTTGTCGGTGCCTTCGCAGTTAATATTTTCGAACTCGTCGCATTTAAGTTTATAAAATGCATCACATATTTGATCTTGAGCGTGGCGCCGTGGCTTAGTTGGTTAAAGCGCCTGTCTTGTAAACAGGAGATCACGAGTTCGAATCTCGTCGGTGCCTTCGCAGTTAGCACTTTCGAAATCGATGCTTGTAAGAATTAACATGTATCTAATTTTTATATCTTTGCAAGGCGCCGTGGCTTAGTTGGTTAAAGCGCCTGTCTAGTAAACAGGAGATCACGAGTTCGAATCTCGTCGGTGCCTTCGCGGTTAACATTTTCGAACTCGTTGCATTTAAGATTTATGAAATGCATCACATATTTGATCTTGAGCGTGGCGCCGTGGCTTAGTTGGTTAAAGCGCCTGTCTAGTAAACAGGAGATCACGAGTTCGAATCTCGTCGGTGCCTTCGCAGTTAATATTTTCGAACTCGATCCATGTAGGAATAAACATGTATCTCATTTATTTTATCGTGTACAAGGCGCCGTGGCTTAGTTGGTTAAAGCGCCTGTCTAGTAAACAGGAGATCACGAGTTCGAATCTCGTCGGTGCCTTCGCAGTTTATATTTTTGAACTCGTCGCATTTAAGTTTATAAAATGCATCACATATTTGATCTTGAGCGTGGCGCCGTGGCTTAGTTGGTTAAAGCGCCTGTCTCGTAAACAGGAGATCACGAGTTCGAATCTCGTCGGTGCCTTCGCAGTTAATATTTTCGAACTAGATCCATGTAGGAAATAACATGTATCTCATTTATTTTATCTTGTACAAGGCGCCGTGGCTTAGTTGGTTAAAGCGCCTGTCTCGTAAACAGGAGATCACGAGTTCGAATCTCGTCGGTGCCTTCGCGGTTAACATTTTCGAACTCGTTGCATTTAAGATTTATGAAATGCATCACATATTTGATCTTGTGCGTGGCGCCGTGGCTTAGTTGGTTAAAGCGCCTGTCTCGTAAACAGGAGATCACGAGTTCGAATCTCGTCGGTGCCTTCGCAGTTCACATTTTCGAATTCGTTGCATGTAGGAATTAACATGTATCTCAATTATTTTATCGTGTACAAGGCGCCGTGGCTTAGTTGGTTAAAGCGCCTGTCTAGTAAACAGGAGATCACGATTTCGAATCTCGTCGGTGCCTTCGCAGTTAATGTTTTCGAACTCGATCCATGTAGGAATTAACATGTATCTCAATATTTTATCGTGTACAAGGCGCCGTGGCTTAGTTGGTTAATGCGCCTGTCTAGTAAACAGGAGATCACGAGTTCGAATCTCGTCGGTGCCTCCGCAGTTAATGTTTTCGAACTCGATCCATGTAGGAATTAACATGTATCTCATTAATTTTATCTTGTACAAAGCGCCGTGGCTTAGTTGGTTAAAGCGCCTGTCTTGTAAACAGGAGATCACGAGTTCGAATCTCGTCGGTGCCTTCGCAGTAAGCATTTTCGAACTCGATGCTTGTAAGAATTAATATTTATCTAATTTTTATATCTTTTACAAGGCGCCGTGGCTTAGTTGGTTAAAGCGCCTGTCTAGTAAACAGGAGATCACGAGTTCTAATCTCGTCGGTGCCTTCGCAGTTTGCACTTTCGAAATCGATGCTTGTAAGAATTAACATGTATCTAATTTTTATATCTTTTACAAGGCGCCGTGGCTTAGTTGGTTAAAGCGCCTGTCTAGTAAACAGGAGATCACGAGTTCTAATCTCGTCGGTGCCTTCGCAGTTTGCACTTTCGAAATCGATGCTTGTAAGAATTAACATGTATCTAATTTTTATATCTTTTACAAGGCGCCGTGGCTTAGTTGGTTAAAGCGCCTGTCTAGTAAACAGGAGATCACGAGTTCGAATCTCGTCGGTGCCTTCGCAGTTAGTATTTTCGAACTAGATCCATGTAGGAAATAACATGTATCTCATTTATTTTATCTTGTACAAGGCGCCGTGGCTTAGTTGGTTAAAGCGCCTGTCTCGTAAACAGGAGATCACGAGTTCGAATCTCGTCGGTGCCTTCGCAGTTCACATTTTCGAACTCGTTGCATTGAAGATTTATAAAATGCCTCACATATTTGATCTCGAGCGTGGCGCCATGGATTAGTTGGTTAAAGCGCCTGTCTTGTAAACAAGAGATCACGAGTTCGAATCTCGTCGGTGCCTTCGCAGTTAATATTTTCGAACTCGATCCATGTAGGAATTAACATGAATCTCATTAATATTACCATTTACAAGGCGCCGTGGCTTAGTTGGTTAAAGCGCCTGTCTAGTAAACAGGAGATCACGAGTTCGAATCTCGTCGGTGCCTTCGCAGTTAATATTTTCGAACTCGTCGCATTTAAGTTTATAAAATGCATCACATATTTGATCTTGAGCGTGGCGCCGTGGCTTATTTGGTTAAAGCGCCTGTCTTGTAAAAAGGAGATCACGAGTTCCAATCTCGTCGCTGCCTTCGCAGTTTGCACTTTCGAAATCGATGCTTGTAAGAATTAACATGTATCTAATTTTTATATCTTTTACAAGGCGCCGTGGCTTAGTTGGTTAAAGCGCCTGTCTAGTAAACAGGAGATCACGATTTCGAATCTCGTCGGTGCCTTCGCAGTTAGTATTTTCGACCTAGATCCATGTAGGAAATAACATGTATCTCATTTATTTTATCTTGTACAAGGCGCCGTGGCTTAGTTGGTTAAAGCGCCTGTCTCGTAAACAGGAGATCACGAGTTCGAATCTCGTCGGTGCCTTCGCGGTTAACATTTTCGAACTCGTTGCATTTAAGATTTATGAAATGCATCACATATTTGATCTTGAGCGTGGCGCCGTGGCTTAGTTGGTTAAAGCGCCTGTCTAGTAAACAGGAGATCACGAGTTCGAATCTCGTCGGTGCCTTCGCAGTTAATATTTTCGAACTCGATCCATGTAGGAATAAACATGTATCTCATTTATTTTATCGTGTACAAGGCGCCGTGGCTTAGTTGGTTAAAGCGCCTGTCTAGTAAACAGGAGATCACGAGTTCGAATCTCGTCGGTGCCTTCGCAGTTAGTATTTTCGACCTAGATCCATGTAGGAAATAACATGTATCTCATTTATTTTATCTTGTACAAGGCGCCGTGGCTTAGTTGGTTAAAGCGCCTGTCTCGTAAACAGGAGATCACGAGTTCGAATCTCGTCGGTGCCTTCGCGGTTAACATTTTAGAACTCGTTGCATTTAAGATTTAGGAAATGCATCACATATTTGATCTTGAGCGTGGCGCCGTGGCTTAGTTGGTTAAAGCGCCTGTCTAGTAAACAGGAGGTAACGAGTTCGAATCTCGTCGGTGCCTTCGCAGTTCACATTTTCGAACTCGTCGCATTCAAGTTTATAAAATGCATCACATATTCGATCTTGAGCGTGGCGCCGTGGCTTATTTGGTTAAAGCGCCTGTCTTGAAACAGGAGATCACGAGTTCGAATCTCGTCGGTGCTTCCGCAGTAAGCATTTTCGAACATGTTGCATTTAAGATTTATAAAATGCCTCATATATTTGATCTTGAGCGTGGCGCCGTGGCTTAGTTAATTAAAGCGCCTGTCTTGTAAACAGGAGATCACGAGTTCGAATCTCGTCGGTGCCTTCCCAGTTAGCATTTTCGAACTCGTTGCATTGAAGATTTATAAAATGCCTCACATATTCGATCGTGGGCGTGGCGCAGAGGCTCAGTTGGTTAAAGCGCCTGTCTTGTAAACAGGAGATCACGAGTTCGAATCTCGTCGGTGCCTTCCCAGTTAGCATTTTCGAACTCGTTGCATTTAAGAATTATAAACTGTCTCACATAATAGATCTTGAGCGTTGCGCCGTGGCTTAGTTGGTTAAAGCACCTGTCTAGTAAACAGGAGATCACGAGTTCGAATCTCGTCGGTGCCTTCGCAGTTAGTATTTTCGAACTAGATCCATGTAGGAATTAACATGTATCTCATTTATTTTATCGTTTACAAGGCGCCGTGGCTTAGTTGGTTAACCGACTGAGTGGCCAGGCCGCTTCTAGAAGTCAAAGTATTCTGTACTGAAAGCGGCCGATGTCGCCATGAAACGTTCAACTTTTCCATACTATATTTGCTCTGCGACGATAAAAAGCGTTTGACTATTCCTAACAATTTTTGCCGAGCACGCATGTTTGAGTAGTTCGACCCTCCCGATCTGCTCCCACTGAGGGCGTACCCTTAACACCTGCTTTCTTCTTCGGTGAAGCGCTTTTCAATAGATGAATGTTGAGAAAAGCATTCACTGAGAGAGGGTAATTACACCCTCTGGACTTAGCCGTTGTGTGAAAAAGAGTTGACTTTTGGCATGGTAATAAGTTAAGAATGTCGCCAAAAGAGGATGGTATTCATTGATCGACTGACATTGATGAACAGTCTCGACATTTAAAGGCTTTTACTATTGATAAAGTAATAAGGGAACATAAATCGACAAGCATGCACAGGTCTCTGGCCTATTGTTGGTCGACAATTTTTCTATTTGTATAAAGAGTCATTCTTCACTTTTGAATGCAAAGTTCTTGGTAAAAACTAAAATTCCTTATTTACTTTCGCTGAGGTGTACAATTACTTATTTACGACGTTGGAATAAATTGTCACGTTGTCAAGACGTTGAAATTTTTCCCTTTGCAAAATGTCAGCACCTCCATTTCTGTATATCTTTGTTCCCAAACGCTTTGACATGACTGCTCAAATGTTTGTGGACACCCTGATTTTGTGAGAGGGCCGAGGGATATATAAACCTTTCTAAAGCGTCCATCGATCATTAAGAATCTTATCGTCGCATTTATTAAAAATATTTTAGCCTAATTTCGCTTTGAATCTAATAATCATCGTGGTAGTGGTTCACTCTTAAAACAAAAGAGTGAAATCCCTCCAGTTGGAGAAGTGCTTTTTCGACACTGGAAAGGATTGAATATTACCTCAGGCTGAGTTAAAATCACTCGTTTAGAGTGATCCTGTCGGAGGCTTAACCTACAAAAAATCCATTCCTTCCGGGTAAGTGCATTTTCCAGACTGGAGGATTGAAATTAACTCAGACTGAGTTAAAATCTCTCGTTCTTTTTAAGAGTGTTCATTCATACTTTTGTGTGCATTAAAATAAGTTTACATAAAATATGAAAAAACAAAATTAATAATAAATAAAATAACGATGAACATTACTCAAAAATGAAAAAACAATTTTAATTTAATTTCAATCAACAGTTAGAAACAAAAACTTAACTCAAATGAAAATAACAAGGAAACGAGCTGTAATTATGTTTTTTTGTTAATACCTGAAAAAACAATTTCCCAAAATGAGTATAGATTTATGAATAATTCATAGTCAAAAAAAAAGAATGCATTTTACTTAATTATTCTTAAAATTTCAGATGCATCATATTAATAAAAATACAATTAATTCTTCTATTCATTAAAAACTTATTTTGCTATTTTTCCTGAAAGAAAATATAAACACGGCTACATTCTGTTTATTGGCAAGCGGACAAAAAGCAACCCTTTCACGAAGTGTGGTCCATTTCAAGTTGTGACACCTCGACACTCCTCTTGAGGGGAGGGGTGAAAAACCAACGAGCACTTTTGTATATTTTTCACTCAAAGGGTTGAATCTTTTTGAACGAAGGGGGAATTTTGGAAAGGTCAGAAACTTTAGGAATCGTATATAAGCTTCGCCACTCGGCCGGTTAAAGCGCCTGTCTAGTAAACAGGAGATCACGAGTTCGAATCTCGTCGGTGCCTTCGCAGTTCACATTTTCGAACTCGTTGCATTTAAAAATTATAAACTGTCTCACATATTTCATCTTGAGCGTGGCGCCGTGGCTTAGTTGGTTAAAGCGCCTGTCTTGTAAACAGGAGATCACGAGTTCGAATCTCGTCGGTGCCTTCGCAGTAAGCATTTTCGAACTCATTGCATTTTAAAATTATAAACTGTCTCACATATTTCATCTTGAGCGTGGCGCCGTGGCTTAGTTGGTTAAAGCGCCTGTCGTGTAAACAGGAGATCACGAGTTCGAATCTCGTCGGTGCCTTCGCAGTTAACATTTTCGAAATCGATGCTTGTAAGAATTAACATGTATCTACTATTTATAACTTTTACAAGGCGCCGTGGCTTAGTTGGTTAAAGCGCCTGTCTAGTACACAGGAGATCACGAGTTCGAATCTCGTCGGTGCCTTCGCAGTTAATATTTTTGAACTAGATCCATGCACGAAATAACATGTATCTCATTTATTTTTTCTTGTAAGAGGCGCCGTGGCTTAGTTGGTTAAAGCGCCTGTCTAGTAAACAGGAGATCACGAGTTCGAATCTCGTCGAAGCCTTCGCGGTTAACATTTTTGAACTCGTTGCATTTAAGATTTATGAAATGCATCACATATTTGACCTTGAGCGTGGCGCCGTTTCTTAGTTGGTTAAAGCGCCTGTCTCGCACACAGGATATCACGAGTTCGAATCTCGTCGGTGCCTTCGCAGTTCACATTTTCGAACTCGTTGCATTGAAGATTTATAAAATGCCTCACGTATTCGATATTGAGCGTGGCGCCGTGGCTTAGTTGGTTAAAGCGCTTGTCTTGTAAACAGGAGATCACGAGTTCGAATCTCGTCGGTGCCTTCGCAGTTATTGTTTTTGAACTCGATCCATGTAGGAATTAACATGTATCTCATTTATTTTATCGTGTACAAGGCGCCGTGGCTTAGTTGGTTAATGCGCCTGTCTAGTAAACAGGAGATCACGAGTTCGATTCTCGTCGGTGCCTTCGCAGTTCACATTTTCGAACTCGTTGCATTGAAGATTTATAAAATGCCTCACATATTCGATATTGAGCGTGGCGCCGTGGCTTAGTTGGTTAAAGCGCCTGTCTAGTAAACAGGATATCACGAGTTCGAATCTCGTCGGTGCCTTCGCAGTTAATATTTTCGAACTCGATCCATGTAGGAATTTACATGTATCTCATTTATTTTATCGTGTACAAGGCGCCGTGGCTTAGTTGGTTAAAGCGCCTGTCTAGTAAACAGGAGATCACGAGTTCGAATCTCGTCGGTGCCTTCGCAGTTAATATTTTCGAACTAGATCCATGTAGGAAATAACATGTATCTCATTTATTTTATCTTGTACAAGGCGCCGTGGCTTAGTTGGTTAACCGACTGAGTGGCCAGGCCGCTTCTAGAAGTCAAAGTATTCTGTACTGAAAGCGGCCGATGTCGCCATGAAACGTTCAACATTTCCATACTATATTTGCTCTGCGACGATAAAAAGCGTTTGACTATTCCTAACAATTTTTGCCGAGCACGCATGTTTGAGTAGTTCGACCCTCCCGATCTGCTCCCACTGAGGGCGTACCCTTAACACCTGCTTTCTTCTTCGGTGAAGCGCTTTACAATAGATGAATGGTTGATAAAAGCATTCACTGAGAGAGGGTAATTACACCCCTCTGGACTTAGCCGTTGTGTGAAAAAGAGTTGACTTTTGGCATGGAAATAAGTTAAAAATGTCGCCAAAAGAGGATGGTATTCATTGATCGACTGACATTGATGAACAGTCTCGACATTTAAAGGCTTATACTATTGATAAAGTAATAAGGGAACATAAATCGACAAGCATGCACAGGTCTCTGGCCTATTATTGGTCGACAATTTTTCTATTTGTATAAAGAGGTCATTCTTCACTTTTGAATGCAAAGGAGAAGTTCTTAAAGAATTAAAAAGCCTACATGTGCAGTTACTTAAGTACTAGAATGAAATTCTCGTCGAAACGCAAGGGTATTATAATAACATTAACTGCCACCTATAACCACTTCCGCACAAGATTTATAACTTCAGAACAAATATAGACTAACCCAGCATTCAGTTATAATTTGAATCTTCAACTCTAAAAATTGGCCACTATAATTACATTTTTTCTTCCGCAAATTAAATAATCTTTATAGTTTGCTAAATTTAGTTGCAGTTTGAAGAATAATTATGTAAAATTGAACGAGTCACATTCTGTAGCATCCTTTCCGTGATCTTTGACAATGCTTTGAAAATCTCACCTTAAATTACACGAGATTCTTTAAATTAAATAACTATCAATAACTATAATATTTTAAAAAACCTGATATATCCAGAACATTTGGCAATGATAAACATGAAAAAACTCCAAATTGCACTGATAATTAAAGGAATTTAATTGTAAATTAATACCAATTAGCTCTTTAAGCAAAAAATAGTAACACTGAACCACTTTCTTAGTTTACAAATACAATTAACATTTTAAAAAAATCACATTGTGGTATATTTTTTATAACGCCATTCCAAATCGATTTGCAAAGAAAAAATTAATAATCCTTAACATTTCAAATAAGGTTTTTCGTGATATTGCTGATGTGGCAACAGTAATTTAAATGACTAAAAATTAAATTCCAATGCTACTTTAATGGGTCGCTCGTCGACATGACAAGATGACAGATGTCCGTATGGACGTACAAACAGAAGAACAAAAAGTATGAAGTTAGGTCCCTGCTGTCCTATCTTTCGATGACAAAAATGATTCTTAAGATCTGATGGATAGCACAGATTTCGTCACCGGAGTAAGGACAGACAGACGGGACACTTTGGGAAGACTACCATGTCAATACCTTCTTTTCTATTAAAAAAATGTTTCGAATTTAAAAAAAAAAGATTATAAAATATTCTAAAAATAACGTCAGGGATTCATCCTCATTGACTATACATCCCAGGACCCCTCCCTAAGCATTTTTAAATAAACGTTTATATTTCTCCCTTCAATAAGCCCACAGACTACGGCCGTCATTTTAGAAATGGTAAACCAAAGGTCACCAAGTGATTCGATTGAATAACTCGTCAAATATTCAGCCAAATGTAACAAAAACTAAGATTTAGGGTTTATGAGGATTCTAAATATTTCTAAATTATAAAATTGGGTGCTGCCATTGGAAATTTTAAAGTTAATAGCATTTCTAATATGAAGACGGCTCATTATGCAAATTTTTTGTTCTGCAATTAACTCATGATGTTATATAAACACAAAGTCAAAAAGGTTCTATAGGATGACTAACGTTCGAAATAATCTCTAGTGGGAACTTTTTCCACAGCTGTACATTTTCAAAATCGCTAAAAGTATCCAAGCGTCAATAGCCCTCGTGTAGCTCTAGTGCGGCGATAATTTAAACCAAATCTAATCTAAAAGTATCCAACCTATACTACAACTAAAGTAATCAAGTTTAAAAGTCGCGCGAAATTCTTTGACTTTATTTATAATGAGCTCCGCCCACTTTTCCATGTGGTTTAGGTTTACAGTTTGAACGATTTAGATATTGGCGTTTTTGTCCTTCTACGATTTGGCTACATTTATTTTTGTGTGTCATCAAATTTTAAAATCATAGATTCTCGTTTGCTATGAACGTTTTTGTCATAAAAAGTACTTGAAATGTAAAAGCATCATTTAAATTCTGTATTAACATACAAAGATAATGCATGAGTGAATTATTTAAATTAATAATAAATCTTTTTAATCAATTAAGCCAAGTTATCCTACAGATGTCGCCACGATTCTCAAAATGAAGCTTTTATAAAAAAATAATATTTAAAAAACTGATTGATATTGTTCCTTCAAATCTTTTTAAAATTGTCTTTCATCCCTATTTGCGTATCTGGTGCAAACAGATCATACGTTTAAAAAATACTTTACAAGAAACTGTGATTTGAAAAATAAAGCATTACGTGTATAGGACTGACAGTCCCTCTTAAAACTAGTGGATTTTATTTCACGAGCGAGGTACGAGCGAGTGAAATAAAGACACGTGTTTTAAAAAGTTTACTTTTCGCACGTGTTGCTTACACTATTTTTTATAATTGCGTGAAAAAAAATCAAATCTCATTGGTCAAAAAATAATGCACGTGCTAATTAGACTAAAATAAGTTTGGAGCTTCCAGGAGAGATGTCAAAGAAAACAACCAATGAACTCGCAGTTCGGAGCGCGTGACGCTATAAAAAACCAATAAGCGTGATCCAACATTTTGTCAAAGAAATTAACCAATGAACTCGCAGTTCGAAGGACGCGACTTAAGAAATATTCCCATCGCGAGAAAAAAAATTCTCTGAATTAAAAATAATTCACGCTCATAATATTTTTAAATACAGCAGATCGATAAATCTTTGGATTTTTTGAGTATTATCAAATCGAAATTTTACTTGAAATGTTGGCATCTTATTAAAAGAGTGCGACAAAGTCTTTTTTTCACTGCTTTTGGGTGAAAAAAGTACTTTTTTTTCACTGTTTCAAAAAGTCTAGCTTTGTGCACGCGTCTGATATTGAAATTATAATGTAAAAGTCGGTTTTTTTTCACGCAATTATAAAAACCAAATTTTCGCACACTGTCTGTGACGCAAGCACGTAAAGTGTCATTTTCGCAACGATTATGAATGAATATGATATAAAAGTGAACTTTTTTGCACGTTGTTATAAAAAATTAATTTAAAAAAATGGTGGCATATTGTTAAAAATAACGTACAAGTTAATATTTGCATGGATTCGGGATAAAATTACAAGGAATTTAAAACTGACAACATCTCATTTTGTTTTACGTAAAACTCTTGTAAATGCTCGAAAGGTTTGTCGTGCTGCCATCTATGGGATTATTGTGTAACGAACAATAAAGTTTGAAGTATTAACCCTCTAAAGCAGGGGATCCCAACCGGTGGTACGCGTACCACTGGTGGTACGCGTGATAATTTCCGGTGGTACGCATGAGTGATGTGAGCAACATGATGCTTTTAATTGCTTCTGTACGCATGTACTGCAGTGAGCACGCAAACATATTACTCATTATTTTAAACATTCACATTATTTTAAAAAGGGAAATCTTTAACTTCTGGATCGGATTTTCCTGTGTTTGTACTATTTTTTATGTGTATGTTTTTATACCTCCAGGTAATAAACAAAACTGCAAATTAATACCATTCTAATATTTGTATTTCTTCTTTATTATAAGAATGTTATAAATAAACAAATATATAACAATTAAATACGAGGGTTTCTCATGAATTTTGCCGAAAAAAACCTTTGAACACTTTTAGAAGAGTAAATATTATAGGTTTATTAAAATATTTAGGCCTGGTGGTACGCCAAAATTCCTAAAAAAGTCAAGTGGTACGCAGGTGCAATAAAGTTGGGAACTCCTGCTCTAAAGCATATACTGTTGCCGTTTGGCAACAAATAACATTATCCACTTTATTCTAGTAATCTAGAGCTCCCTCTCGACATTTTTTTTCATCTATTACATTCTATTTTGAAGTTTTAGTTACTAATTATCCTCATAGATGACAGTAGTAAAAGTGTATTCAAAATTAGAGAGTGTGGTTATTAACTGTTGTGAAATTACGTTTTTGACAGTATTCAAAGTATAATAATATTTATACTAAATTACAAATAAATTGTTTTGAAAATTAAATTGTAATTAAAAATGGTTATTTTCAAATATATTTCGTAGTTTTCTAGTTATATTATCAAAATTGAAATTTTGTGGTTGGTTTTTGGCACATATATTTTTTTTTTTTAAATTTTATAAATTCTGATGCTGTTAAAAAAATTTTAGTATTTTTTTTCCCATAATGTATGAGTACTAAAGATACATACATATTTTTCGGGATGAAAGTAAAAATTCATGCATTAGAGGGTTAATCTATAATTTCTTTGCTTAAAATTGAACATCTTAGTAGGCGAGTAGACCCAGGGCGAAGTCGGGAATCGAACCCGCAAGCGTTACAGAGCGCAGTCTGCTGGCGTATTGGTCCAAACAGCTCGGCCATCTGTGCTGCCCCACAAGGCGTAAACAGTCGAAAGTAAGAAGACTCTCTTGGGAATTCCACATCTTGAAAATCGTAATGTTATTCCCATGGAGAATATTCGCAAGTCAATTACCACCACAATTTTATTAAAAGGTGACTAGTTTTTGTTATCATTGTAAAGAACGAAAGGAACTAAAAGGATGAAACTAATTTGTTTTGTGAAAATCATATATTAGTATTTTTAATAATTTTTTGAAGTTAGTAAAAAATGGAGTAAGCATTAAGTTCTAATTTTAAAAAACATGTTAAAAATACTAAATATGTGATTTTCACAAAACAAATTAGTTTCATCCTTTTAGTTCCCTTCGTTCTTTACAATGCTACAAGAAACTAGTAACCTTTTAATAAAATTGTGGTGGTAATTGTGGTGGACTTGCGAATATTCTCCATAGGAATAACATTACGATTTTCAAGATGTGGAATTCCCAAGAGAGTCCTCTTAAACATGGACGTTTCGTGACGTGCTTGGGGGGGGGGGGTGGTAATTTATTTTATTTGTATATATTCAAATCTATATTTCATAGCACGTGAATCCAATGAGGTAACCGGACCTTCCACTTTTTACTACGTTAGAATGCCGAAGATCAATGTGTGAATTCAAATTTTCTACAATATATCGTCCTTATATACTACAAGAAGGGTATTTCTTTGTTCCTAGCTATACTACAAGAAATAAATATATTCTTAAATAGCCTTTATTCTCTAAAAACTATCATAAAAATCAACCATATATACAATTCATGAAACTGGTTAACAAATTCCCAACAAACAGTGATTTATTTTTTGAAAACCTTACGAAATTAAAATGGATATTTTATCAGTGACCTTATAATTCAGATTAAAATCATTGTTGATGTGTTTTATTCATTTCCAAAGCTTTTATTTTATTAAATTTCAATGTTTGTATTTCATCTAATTACTTAATGCTTGTATTTTTTTTTCAAATCTAATACTTGTTGTCAGTATTTTATTCGATTTTAGTGTCTTGTCTCTTCTATGTAATTGGAAATTTTCTTTCCTGCTTAGCAGTCAAATAAATAAATATTTTAGAGACAACCTAGCCTAACCGGCCCGGTCGTCCGGTGCTCCCAGGCTAACGTGAAACTAACATTTCTCAAGAATACTAAGAGATGGCAGCACAAGTTCTAAATTCTTGTTTATTTGACGTCTGAGGAGATTCTTATCGTTTTAGTTGTGCAGTATACAAATGTTCTACGTATCGAATAAAAAAAGGTTTTTCACATTCAATAAATCACTTTATTCGTTATTTCAAGACATTTTTCTATTATTTTAATTTGTTTTTGCTTCAGTTCGAGTGTAACATTAATTATTTTTTCCTTCGATTTTGACGTAACAGGGCGAACGAATATTAGGGCCTGACGTATCGCGTAGGAGCGACCAATCAGAGAGGCAAAATTCCGTTTGTTTACGCGTGTTTCCCCCGCGTAGAACATTTTAATGCTGCAAACTTAAGGTGTGTTACTGTGCAATGACCGCCCACAGGACTTTCGGACTCAAAGATTCAACGAGCACGTCTTCCGCATGTACTCCAAAATAACACAAATATCCATGCCCTTGATTCGAACCCGTTGACACTTGACAAGCGAGGGTCGAAAACACCATTTTCGCTGGGCGTCAATTAACATTCATTAAAAGAAAGAATTCAATTGAATAAAATAGCATACTTATACAAAATGATCCTGCTCTTTTTTTTTTTTTTTTTTGACTGCCACGTTGGGATTTACCGGTTGTCCCAAAATGGACTAAATGATTTAAAAAAATTAATAAAAAAGAAATGGGCTGAGATATTTTCACAATTCTTTTGCAGAAAACGAATGAGTCATGTCTGGAATTTGATATGGAGCACTTTATTATGTTAGTTATGTTTATTACGTTATTACACTTTATTATGTTCAATATAACAGACAGATGGAGCTGCAATACCGTGTGTTGGCTGTATGAAAGAACTAGGCATGCGTATACACCGAAAAGAAGGACAAGTGGTCAGAAATGTTCAGTCTGCAGAACATTTCCATGTTTTCGGTGTATACGCATGTCTAGCTCTTATATACAGCCAACACGCGGTATTGAAGCGCCATATGTCGGTAAAATTGAACGTAATAAAGTGTTCCATATCAAATTCCAGACGTGTCTCATTCGTTTTCTGCAAGAATTGTGTTAATATCTCTATTCGTTTCTTTTTAATAAACATTTAAAAACAGGTTATCCATTTTTGGACATCCTGTAGATGCTAGTCAACATACAGTGGTGGCCAAAAGTGTGGACACTTTTTGAAAGTTTCATGTGTTTCAACTGTTACCTGTGCTCTTGCATCGATTAAATTTCGCTTAAATACAAACATTTAAATATTAAGTAGAAGGTAATTTAATGTAAAATTTCATTAAAAAAGCAGAATTAAAGTATCTGTATTACATTTAAAGTTATGCTCATTTTAGTTGAACAGACAAGCACAATCAATGGATTCTCTTATGCTGAAATTACAATACAAGTGGGTGGTTCAATGACTTACAGAACTAAGACAGATCATACTATTAGTTGCATAACTTATTCGTAAAACAGATATTGAAATACTGTATTTATTTTTAATTCTACATGAAATTACTTTGATGATGATAATGTTGTGTACATGGATATACATTATATGGGACCAAAGGTCTCATAGACCGCTTCAGCAATCTGCACACAGTGGTCCTCATAAAGATTAAATTACTTTTAATTGATACACAATTGTTTACAGAATATATTAATTGTATATCAAATTAATCACACAAAGTTGAAAAATATGAAACTTTCAAAAAGTGTCCACACTTTTGGCCACCACTGTATGTTTACCCCTTTCTTTAATTAATAATCACCACTTTCCCGAGTTACGACCATCGCTGTGTGAAGAAGGACTCTCACGTCAGTTTCACACGAGTAGCACTCCTCTCCCGAAAACCTTTATTAACTCCGATTTTCAATGCCACCTTTTAGCTTTTTATCGTCAAAAACCCTTCTCGCTTCCATTCGAATCCCCCCCCTGAAAATAAAGACGGATGCCCCCCTCGATACCGCACCCCTACTCAGGCCCAAATTGAGATTTAGAGCGCTCCCACTCAGCAAATACAGCGCCCTCTGGTGGCCGAACCACTTTCTCTTTCGTTGGGATTTGAGTGGGAAAAAAGAACGGGTTGTTCTCTTCAGCTTGTTCTTTTGATTTCAGTGGGAGTGAAGTGAAGTGTAATCGTTTCCGGCTGCCTATTTCTAGCCTCCATTAGAGCTTTAACACAGCCAATAACGCCTCGTAATTTAGAACCCTGGTCAGGTGACGAGGTCGACACCTGAGCGGGCACCCAACGGAACTTCGAGCGACATCTTACGCTGACGCCGTCGGGACTTTTTACTCCACAGATTTAACGAGCACGTCTAGCCCAGTGTACTCGGGTCCATCCGTCACGAGTTGGAATTTTCTACTCTTTCCCAGTACAAATATCCGATTTATAGGATGACTGGAAGTAGGTGGGATTCGAACCCCCGCACTCCTGAGAGGGATGAATCCTGAGGCGGATGCCTTAACCACTCGGCCACGGAAGTACCTGATTTCACTCTAATTAGTAAATCTCGTGGCATTGCATTTTTTTTCCAAACGAGAAACTACAATCCTTGATATTAGTCCAGTTTTTGCCGATACGTGTTCATCATTTTTTTTTTGTTATTCTTAGAAACCACAAACACTTCCGTTCTGGAGATATTTGATGGAGAAGATAGGACGCTTCGTGTCGACGCTTCTCCATCGAACGTATTGCTATTTCGAGCACAGATCTCCAAATTTAGCATTTTTTTAATTGAAGTACTTTGAGTTTTTAATTTGAATTTTTTCTGAGATTTTCACTGTGTTTTAATTTCGATGTGCCATGTTTTTTGACGTTGGTTGGTTAGACATATGAAGAGTACACGGGAAAAACCGATTGATTTTTCAGAGAAGTTTCCTTAGCAGGCCACTTTGGCGATGATAGCAGTTTTGCAGTCACATGATCCCTTCTTTACACTGTGTGGAAGCTAAAACTAGAACACAGAAGATGTGGAGTCCAAAGTCCCGACGGCGATGTCGCTCGAAGTTCCGTTGGGTGCCCGCTCAGATGACGACCTCGTCACTTGACCAGTGTTCTAAATTGCGAGGCGTTTATTGGCTGTGTTAAAGCTCCTAATGGAGGCAAGAAACAGGCAGCCGGAAATGATTACACTACACTTAACAAAGAAGAGGCCGATCCGGCGGCACAGTTGTCAAGACGTTGGCCTTTGGTGCTGCTGGGTCCGGGCTCGAATCCCGTTGAGGCATAGATGTCTGTGTTTGTCGAGTATATGCGGAGTACTTGCTCGTTAAATCTGTTGGGTTCGAAAGTCCTGTGGGCGGCCGTTGCGCAGTTTCCCACGGGTACAGCTCCCTGGAGAAAATTTCCCTCCCCTTCAGGGAAACGTCTAAATTGTGGAGGTGGCGACAGATGGCAGCATCTGTCATTTCTGTATGTGTGTGTCCTATGTTGTCCTACTTGACCTTGTTTTTAAGCGGGTCCTTGCGACCAAGCACACAAGTCTGAAAATATATGTCTACCAACCAACAAAGAAGAGAAACACTCTCAGAAATAACACTTTCATTTTTGACGATTCATGAATCCTCAAGCCTCATTTCGTTAATTTTGAGGATTGTTTCGTCAAACTATCACGTGACTTTTGAGTAAACGCGAATCCTCACTTTTACGATCGTGCTTTGACGATTCTGTATCTTGATTTTGAGGAAACTGAATCTAATTGTTGTTCTCACATGCTCAAAAATGACGAAATATTTCTTTAGATTAGACGACATTCAAATCCTCATAAAAAGTGACGATTCAAATTTTCTCACTTTGAGGAAACGAAAACTCGGAGCATTTGCCAGTAAACGGAATAGTCAAAATTAAGGAAAATTTCGTCGTTTTTGAGCATTCATTTTTTAGAGTGAAAAAAAAACAACCTAGAAACAGAGAGGAACTGTTCTTTGAAAAGGACGAAAGTTCCTGCAGCCCTCGTTTTACGCGTGTTTGTACGCGCCGGGATCTTTTAAAAGACGCCACTCAAAAAGTTTACTGCCAGCGTAAATGGGAGTTCGCCCCACACAACGCCCGACGACGCGAAGTGACTGCAGTAAAAAATGGTTGATTGGGTCATACACTGCTCAAAACAATTAGGGGAGCACTTTGCGCTCTTTTTCTAACCCTTTCAGCCCCAACTTCTTATGTTGTATTCTAAAAACCTACGGGGCTGGGGAGCCCAGTCGGTTAGGCATTCGCCTAGCATGCGGAAGGTCCCAGTTTGGTTTCCGGGCATTACCAAAATAACTGTCGACTTGTAACGGCCTGTTCAGCCAAAAATGTCCGAAGAATAATACTCCGTGTGAGGGAGTGCACGTTAAATACGCGCCAAAGTCAAAACGCTGCGTACGACGTTGCCCTTAACTGCTGCGTTGGGTGCCTACCAAGATGTCGGCTCGTCGTTTGCATGTGACTCTAAATTATGACGCCCGTCACCAACATTCCTCGTGTAGATCTAGTGCAGGGCGACGATAATTCAAACCTTACTAAAAAAATAATAATATGGTAGACTAACCAGTGAATGAACGTTTAAGGCGCTGCGTTCGCCAGTGAATGAAGACCAGGACAACCAACCATATGTCAGATAGCTTCTTACTACATGGGAGTAAGTCAGTGTTGCCAATCCATCTAGTGGAATGATTTTCAATCATTATTTTTTTTAATTATATTTACCAAATGTTCATTCACTGGGGCCTGTTCACTCACTGGTCAGTCTACCCAAATTTAGAAATTATAAGTAAACGGTATGAAAAAGAAAATAAATTCCCGATATAAAGTACATTTTATGTCCCAACTATTTCTTAGCCTTTTGTATTCTAGTTAATTGCAATAGCTATTAGTAATACTCAAAGACGAATTATTAAAATTTCGATGCATTCGGCTCTAATAATTCGGTGCTCAAAGGATTAAGGAAGAGATGATACGCGAATGAGGATTTCTAGAGATGAACAACATTGCACATTTCTTTACATTAGTACAGCTTCTCGTGTGAGAGCTTCTTTGAGGTGTCTAATGCTAGAGGCCCTAAACGGAAGGTATAAATTAGTTTTCAATTTAATGTTTATTTTAATGATATATTAGTGGTAGCTGATTAATAAAAAAATAAAATAGTTCCGGAGTATCTATATTATGAGAGAAAAACTTAATTTATACCGATCACACAAGCCAGATATTAAAAATGTTTTTTTATATAAATTAATAATACATTTATTACTCGGACGTGTTTGAAACTAATTGCGAAAAAACATTGTATTGCATTACTTTCTCAAATGCAATATTTTTATTTGTAATTCCAGATACGTTTAGTACAAAATGCACTTGTCAAAATTTGGCTTGAACAGAATGATGTATATTTCTGCCGTGGGCTCTAAATGAGGATCAGGGGCAGTTAGGTTAGGTTTGAATTATCGTCGCACTAGAGCTACACGAGGGCTATTGGCGACGGGCGTCGTATTTTAGAACCACAGTCAGGTGACGAGCCAACACCTGAATAGGCACCCAACGCAACCGTTAAGGGCGACATCGTACGCAGCGTTAGGACTTTGAAGGATATTTAACGTGCACTCCCTTACACGGGGTATTATTCGTCGGACATTTTTGGCTGCACGGACCGTTTATAGGTCGGCAGCTATTTTTGGCGATGCCCGGACCCGAACCTGGGACCTTCCGCATGCTAAGCGAGTGCTTAACCGACTGGGCTCCCCAGCCCGATCAGGGGCAGACTGTTGCTAGAAACGCTTTCTTCCAATCCCCGGGTATGAGTGCAAGTTGGTTTTAAATGACTTTCATATGTCGAGTTCTTTTCTCCTTAGTCCCCCTGCATTTGACGCCCTCGCCCGATTTACGACGCCCCCTTGTCACTGTGACCACCAGATCCAATTACTCCCCCCCCCCCCTATAAATATGGATACGTCCAACACGTGGTCGTGAGTGGAAGAGAGGAATTTTTTTCAAAACACACAAAAATCATGGAATTAGTTTTGCTCCATCTAACTTTTAACATAAGGAGGAATGGGGAATGGTCACCAAGCTAAAGTGTCTCCGCGTTAAGGGGTCATAGGAGTCTTAAAAATGTGCAAAGAAGGTACTACAAAGCATAGTTTGATCTTTCGTGTCATTTTTGAACTACTCAATAAATGAGTATAATTTTTTTATATGCAATTCTACAAGATTTATTTACTATAAAACAAATTTTAAAATTTATGAAACTTTAGCTGAAACTAAAATAAATAATAACAAGCATAAAACTATTTGAACACATTGGGATTAGGCTTGCGCGGCAAATTTTGATGTCAAAATTGAAGGCATGACCAAGAAAATGACTTTATATTGTACAAATATGTACACACAAAGACATTTGTTGTTTTCCAAAAATAATTTGTTGTTGTTACCTAAATTCTCAGCTCAATTTTTATTAAAAATTATTTTAAGAACTTCTTTTCTAAAAAAGTTAATAAAAATTTAAAAATTTTGATTTGAAATATTTTAAAAAATATTTCTAATTAAAATTGAGCTGAGAATTTAGGTATAAGTCTTTGTGTGTACATATTTGTACAATATAAAGTCATTTTCTTGGTCATGCCTTCAATTTTGACATCAAAATTTGCCGCGCAAGCCTAATCCCAATGTGTTCAAATAGTTTTATGCTTGTTATTATTTATTTTAGTTTCAGCTAAAGTTTCATAAATTTTAAAATTTGTTTTATAGTAAATAAATCTTGTAGAATTGCATATAAAAAATTATACTAATATATTGAGTAGTTAAAAAATGGCACGAAAGATCAAACTATGCTTTGTAGTACCTTCTTTGCACATTTTTAAGACTCCTATGACCCCTTAAATGAATGAGCAAAAAGAAAAACCTAAGTTACATTACTCCTGCTGCTTTGAATTTACAGGGTGGTTATTAATTAATGTGAGGTGTTCAGAGCCCTCTAGCGAGTAAAGTAGTGGACGAAACCTAACCAAATTTCATGAGCATGCATAGTAGACCATGGGATTTTGATTTCCTAAAAAAACAGTTGCACCATACAAAAGAAACTCGTCTCTTGACCAGGGTTCTAAGTTATGAGGCGTAATTGGCTGTGTTGGCCGTAATTGGCTACGCCTCTGGTCAAGAGACGAGACACTTACCAATCAAGAAGGGGGGAAAATAATGGAATCATAAAAAAAGAAACTCGTCTCTTGACCAGGATTCTAGATTACAAGGCGTAATTGGTTGTGCTGGGCACAGTTGGCTACTCCTCGTAAGTTTGAACCCTGATCAAGAGACGTGTTCCTTTTTTATGGTGTTTTTTTTTTTTTAGGAAATCAAAATCACATGGTCTACTATGAATGCTCATCATGCCCTGTATTACAAGTTGAAAAATTCATATTTTTTAACAAACCCTCATTTTCCCCCATCTCCCCCTACATAATTATATTAAGACTAGCAAGTTCTCTGTAAATGAGAACCTACTTTTATGAGCAAAATGCTGACTTGTGAACACAATAGAAGAGATTAATTATTTTTTTTTAAATAAAGTTATTATTGTAACTAAATTCCTGGTAGAAGTTTTATTATATATTTTTGCTATTTTTATTATACAGCTTGTTCTAATACGGGAACTGGAAAGTGAATTGTTCCGGTTTTGGTTAAAACAGAGGCACACTCGAACTAATTTACAGCTATTAATAACGGGGGCGTTAGTTTGAACCACAGCCAAGTGACGAGGCCGGCACTTGTGCTAACACCCTACGCACAATCTTTGAAGGCATCGTACACTTCGTCAGGACATTGGAATACGTCTGACCGCCGGTCTTAACCCTTTCAGTCCCAAAAATTTACTACGCTACAGAAACATCTGATATTCACAAAATAAGCTTATTTTAGGTCAAATATACGAATTCTATAAGAAAAAAAAATCATTTAAATTTTTTATATGGTTTTTGAAACAATGCTAAATTTTTTTAACTGTGGAAAACAACAAAATAAAAATATATATATTACCTAAAAACACTTCGTGTCGTATATTTTAAGGTATCTGACCTTATTATTAAAAAAAATAGTAATTATTTTAACCGAAATAGTTTAAATTGTGTTTTAAATATGTGGAACTGAAGTGAACTTATCAAAAATCAGGTGAAACGCTTGTTGGCTATTTTCTCAATAAAAAAATAGTAGTTCTGACTTATATTGAGATTAATGTAAAGTAATGTTTAATAGAACAAAGTGTGAAGAATCGTATGATGTGTGTTTGATGTCATAACGGGACATAAACATTTTGAAAAAAATATTGAAAGTGATGATGCCAAATGGCATCACTGGAACTGAAAGGGTTAAAGGGATAAGTGAATCTTTTTCAGTTTCAAATTAAGCGGCATAAAAACGTATCACTCGTCCGCCTCATAAGAATAAGTTAACGGGGGCGTACCCAAGATGAGTTGTCAGATTCTCTGGATGGAAAAATCGTGGACAAGCATGTCGTATTATTATGTGCCGCAGGTAGGAGAACAGTTGAGTACCTATTTGGCTTGCATATTCCTGGCCCAAATTAAATTTCTACATTATTTATCACCCACAGAGAGCTCAGATTCAATGTAATCTGCTCGTCCAATTGAGTAGAGAGAGTCGCCTAGTGGTGCCACATAAAAATTGAATTAGCCGAATCTGCGAAGGCGCCATTAAAGCAGCCCCATTAGGCGAAAAAAAATTACGGTTTTCAATTTCATAGTAATTCTCCTGTTCTTAGCCACATTTCTCCAGCTGCATTGAATATTTTTGCAATTTTTTTTAATTATTTTTTATTTATTTATTTATTATTTTTTTTTTTTTTTGACAAATGTAGCTGACGGACATATTCAAGGAAATGGACGCAACTCTCATCCGTATATGAAGCATCGTGTAGAGTAATCACACACAACTCTCAGCGTGACTTTGCATTAAAAAAAGTATTAATTATCTTTCTATGAAAGAAACTGACTTGAACTTTAATCGTTTTAAAACAGCAGTTATTTCATGAAAATATATTTTATAATTTACTTTACGATTCTTTAAATGTGGTAAGCACATAAATGGAAAAAAAATGCGTTAGGCGAAAAAAAAATAGTTTTCAATTTACAGTGGATTGTAAATTCGTTTTCCTCCATTGAATTAACACAGACGCTTTAAACCCGCTCAATTTATCCATAATTCCACTTTTCGACGCTTTGGAAATTTAATACAAGAAAAATTTCGAAATCTTTAATATATAAGTTATATTCCTCAGCTTTTTAGAATTTTCAATTAAATAATTAATATCCATGACTACAGATTCATTGATGTTTATGCTTAACTAAATTTCGTTGATATTTATTGCTAAATAATTACTTTTTTCTAAATTATTTGTTTCAGCTGAGGTTCCAGATGCTTAATTTGTGCGATTAGTAATCCATTATCGATCAACTTTTGATGTATCGTTGTGACATTGGAAAGGCATCGGATAATGAGATTCGGGCGTGTGAAACATTGTTTCATAAATGCGGAGCGATTGCGTAGTTCGAAATGAAACGCTGCAGGCAACTCGAATTAAAGCGCCCTCTATCATCATTAATTGGGGAATCATGGCATTTATTTTCCTTGCAATAAATCGACTGTGTGTAGTCCTATAAATCTTCAAATAACAAATTGATCACTTTTGCGTAGTTAAGTTCACCTTTTAAAGTAGTTTTAAATTTCTGTTTCAAAAATGAAGTCACGTGATATTCTCTGAGTTACGTCAATAGTGTCTCGATTTGTAAGCAAATGAAATATATAACTTTTCAGGGAATATAGGCCTGAGCTGGAGCGAGCAATAAAATCAGCTGATAATGATTATTGTATTATTATTTTAAATAATCTTAAATCTTTTTAGGCTGGAGATCGGAGATCGAAATGACAATTTGTAGTATCGACGCGCATATTGAAGTCCTTCCTATACATCGAAGACATCCCAATAAGGGGTGAAACGAGAATAGTGTAAAAAAAGCAAAAAAACCAGTCTAAATATGATGGGGGGGGGGGGGGGGGGTTTTTTTTTTTTTTTATAGACCCTAGGACCCTGGCAACGCTAGTGTGAATGGGTTGGGCCTTGTGTAAGGACCTTTCGTTACCCCCCCCAAGTTATCCCCCTAGGTCATGGTGAATGGTTCTAGGGCTTTCCCCCCAAACTTCTGTTCCTGCTACTGATCGTAGTCAATGATGTTAACAATATTATCATGTTCAGAAGCCTCCATGGCACTGAAATAACCTGTGAGAGGTACGCAAGAATCTTTTTAGGCAGGTAATAGAGACGCATTTTAGTGCTAAAAATTGAAAACAAAACATTTATGGTATTCACAAATTTCCTATTTTTTAAGGAAATAAACAAATTTTTTGCATATAAACTCTTTTTTTTAACTCTTTTTTTTAAACTTTTTTTTAAACTCTTTTTAATTTTTTTTTTTTTTTAATTTTTAACTCTTACCCTATGCGGCCGGGCTCGCACGATCGTGCGAGTAAAGAAGAAAAAGTTCACGATCTTCAAAAATATTGATACCGAAGCAGCTGAATTGTACCAAATTTAAATCAGCGCCACCTGACCACCCGTCTTAAAGGGATAGGCTGTCGCCATTTGACGTCATTTGCTATATACCTAGTTGTTTAAGAAATATTAAGCCCCGTTTCCAATAACCTTATGCATAGCTCGAACGCAACGTTTAAAGATCTATAAATTAGTTTTACATCGTTGCATAAATAAGTTATGTTAAGCATTTTTTTTTCACACGTTTTTAAACATTAATCCCAAATAACGAGAGCTCCCCATTTTACACATTCATACTTAAATAATTGATAATATTTGTCGCTATTAATTATTTTCTTCAAAAGTATTTTATTTAAGGTTACAACTGCCTATTTGGTAATCCATTACCGATCACCTGTCGATGTCGGTCCGATGTATAAAAACATCCCATAATTGTATTCGGGCGTGTGACACAATAGTTGCAATTTAGTGTTTCTTAAACAAATAGCAATTGCATTGCGACATTTGAAATGGGACGCTATTAATAACAGTCGAATTAAAGCGCCCTCTATCAGCATTAATTTGTCTGTCTTCCGACAAACATTTGTTGAGTGTGTTTAGAGAAAACTACGCCCATGCTATTTAATCATATTCGAAAGGCGACATTTCATGTTACCGAACATCACCATAGAGGTTAGAGTACATAAAGGTGCAGCCGGGAGAAAAGCAAGGCGCAAACCGGTTCGCCAAGTGAGGCCATTAATCGCTGTGTAGTAAGCCCAAGCAAACACGCTCGCGACGAACTATTTTACGCTATTCTACAGTGAAGTTGCACAGGCTTATTATACATTTAAAGGAAATTACTTCCATCTTCTTTAAATAATTCAGATCTCTTGCAGCATCCTACAACTGGGCAAAGAGTCATTTTTTGTTTTTTTTCCGATTTTGAAGTAATAAAATGACGCGTTTTAGAATGAATTAACATTGGTCGAGGTTAGTTTGGGCATACTAAGGTTGGCTTGGCGACTTTATAAGGACTTCATTTTTATTTTTTTTTTTTTTTTTTTTTTTTTTTTTTTTTTTTTTAAAGCATCTATTTCTTAGTCTTCACCTTCTAGTGCATAAAGTTGCCATATGGCAACAAATAACATAATTCACCTTTATGGTACGGATGATGTAATCAAATTCCGCCTGAAATATTTTTCGATAGCCTCCTTTTAGGAGCTTATTAAAACACAGTCCAATACCGCCTCGTTTAAACCCTGGTCAAGTGACAAAGTCGAACACCTGAGCGGGCACCCAACGGAAACTCGAGCGACACATCGTACGGTGACGCCGTCGGGACTTTGGACTCCACAGATTTTAACGAGCACGTCCCTGGTCCCACGTGTACCGGGCCAGTCCCGTCACGCGAGTTGGATTTTCTACTAATTTTCCAGTACAGATATCCGATTTATAGGATGACCTGGTAGTAGGGTGGGATACGAGCCCCCGCGCTAACGCTGAATCTTGACGACCGGATGCCATTAACCACTCGGCCACGGAACGGGCCCTCCACTTCTCAAGTCATTATTCAAGTAACTTTCTTTCTCTTTATTCTAGTAACCCTTTGTTCGACCAAGCTATCACGATCGTGCGGATTCATTTATTGGTATATAAAAAATATTAACGCATTTATTTCGATAAAAACGCCCACTCCAAATTTAGTTTTCATAATTTTTAAAATCGAAGAGCGCCACCATGACCACTGGTATTAAAGTGGTTAAATCCAGATGGTTATTGTTGAGTGCATTCTGAGATAATTCAGAGCCATACAATTCAACGGTGAATAAGATCAAATGACAGCGGGTCTCCAAACCCAAAGTGCGTACTGTGTTAATTCAATGAAAAAACATATTTTCTTAGCCACATTTTTCCTTTTGAATTGAATATTTTTTGCAGTTTTTTTCTGAGCATAAATGTAGCTTGACTTTACAGGTCTCTATAATCACACAATTTGAAATGTGTTCGAATATTTGGCGGAAAAATTATTTATTGGATTATTATTATTATTATTATTTTTAAATATTTTAATCTTTGTTACACAGCAAAAGTGAGACTAAAGAGACCTGTAAATAACCTGTTAAACCCCTAAATTTTTTTTTTTTTTTCTTTATTTCTTTTACGCCTAACGGCACTTTTTTTTCATTTTATGTGCTTTACCCACATTTAAAGAATCGGTTTTAAGTAAAATATATAATATAATGTTCGTTCAACATACTACTCCGTAGATCAATCAGTTCTTTTAATAAGTTTCAATCAAGTCAAGTTTCTTTCACAGAGAAAGAAAATTGATACTTTTTTAATACAAATTCACACTGAGCGGAACTTGTGATTACTATACACGATGCTTCATATAGGGCTACGAGTTGCCTCTATTTCCATAAATATGTTCGTCAGCTACATTTGTCCAAAAAAAAAACCTTAGTCAAATATTCAATTCCGCCGGAAAATTGTGGCTAAGAACAGGAATTCGTGAAGACATGCTACTATGGCATTGAAGACCGTACTTTTTTTCCTAATGAGGCTGCTTTAATGGCGCCTTTGCAGACTCGGCATATTCCTTTTTCTGTGGCACCACAAGGTGACTCTCGCTACAATTTCGACGCGCAGATTACAAGGAATCTGAGCTCTCTGTGTATGTTAAAGTATGGCGGAATTTAATTTTGGCCGGGAAAATGGCCGGAGTGTATGTCTTACTTGACGAAGGTTTATCAGCTTGTCTCTGGTCAAGCACACAAGCCGTAAATACATGTATCAGCCAAACAACATCAATATGTCTTTTTTTCACTTTAGTGTCTAATAAAAAAACTATAATTACAATGCATTGCCTTACCTGTGATTCAGATCTCTTGCTGCATCCTACAAACTGGCAACACGACAGTAATTTTTTTTCCGATTTTGAAGAAATAAAATGACGCGTTTTAACATGAATTAACATTGGGTCAAAGTTAGTTTGGGCTTACTAAGTGGTCTGTTGGCGACTTTATAACGACTTCAATTTGTTTTTAAAGCATACTATATCTTAGTCTTCACCTTCTAGTGTCATAATGTTGTCTTGTTCATATGGCAACAAATAACATAATTCACTTTATGATAAGGAAGGATTGTAAAATCGTTTTCCGCTGCCGTATTTCTATTCCTATTTTAGGAGCTTTAAACACTGCCAATACGCCATCGAAAACCCCTGGTCAAGTGACAAAGGCGACACTGAGCGGGACGGGCACCCAGACGGAAAACGCGAGCGATATCGTACGGTGGACGCCACCGCCCATTCGGGACTTTGGACTCCACCAGATTAAACGAGCACGTGTGACCCCCCAGTGGACTCGGGCACCATCCGTCACGAGTTGGACAACTTTCGACTCTTTCCAGTACAGAGATCCAATTTATAATTATAGACGACTGGCAGTAAGAAGGGATTCGAACCCTCCGCTCTCACTAAGAAGTTGAATCCTGAGGAGAATGCCTTATGTTATTACCACTCGGCCACGGACGGGCCTCTACTTTAAGACTAAAATGGTATAACACATAGTCATTCAGCAAAATTTTTTTTATCAGTGTAATTTAGAAATTATAAGTAAACAGGAGGAGAAAGATCATAAATTCGGGACATAAAGTACATTATATGTCCCAACTATTTCTTAGCCTTTTATATTCTAGTTAATTGCAATAGCTATTATTAATATTCAAAGACGAATGTATCATCTCATTCTCAGCCGGGGGGGGGGTTGTTACCAACAACCGCGGGGCGAGAGCCTATGGAGCTAGCTATGTTATAATATATTTTTGATATTATGTTATATTCGATTAAATCAGAAATAAATTTGTCTTGAACAAAAAATGATGTTTCATTTTGTTAAGCATCTAACCGATAAAATTACTGATATTTAAAATTTGAAAAAGTAAATTTGGTGTTTAAACCCGGAAGCAAACCACCCGAAAAAAAAATGAAATTATCTGCAAAAAAATTGATGAACTTCTAAACTTCGAACTTGATGTGTGTTTGAACTTTTAGAGTATATAGAAAACTGAAAGAAAAACGTGCTGCTATCCGATCCTTAACAACGAAACTTACAACAACAATAGAAAATAACTTAAACATCGACACTTTTGGTGTAATGGAAACATAGACAAACAATCATATAAATTTTAACAACGAATAATTAAAATTAAACCTTCCATGCATTCGGCTCTATTAATTCAGTGCATAAAGGGTTAATTAAGAGATAAGATGAACAACACTGTACATTCGTTACATTTGTACAGCTCCTCAGGTAGAAGCTTCTTTAAAGCGAAAATTTAATTGATGATTATTGAAAATGATGATTTAGTTTTCTATTTAATATTTATTTTAATGATATTAGTGGTGGTTTATTTATAACAAAATAAAAATAGTTCCGGAGTTTCTATATTATTATACAAAAACCGACCGTAAGTTTGCAGCAGAAAAATGTACTACGCGGGGGAGGAAAAATATAGGGGGGGGGGGGGGGGGGGGTGGAGAATCGGGCTGCGTAAACAACGCTGCTGTCGCCGAAATTTCGACTGCTCTGATTGGTTGCTCCTTTGACCTTGATATTCGTGCGCCGTGTTACGTCAAAATCGAAGGGAAAATAATTAAAATTACACTCTAACTGAAGCTAAACTAATAAAAATAATAAATATATGTCTTGAAATAACAAATAAATTTGTTTATTGAATAGGAAATACCTTTTCGTGTTCGATTCTCGCCCTTGAAAATGAGAACTATTTACCCTTTTCTGTAGAACATTTTTACACTGTATTAATATCGGTTTTACAATAGACGAAAACTTAAATTACACCTGATAACGCAAGCCAGATATTAAAAAATTTTTTTTATATAAAGATTTTTAATAATACATTTATTGCTACGGAAGTTTATAGTGTTTTGATGTGTTGTAAGTAAATGCGATAAACATTGTATTGCTCATTTTTCAAAATGCAATACTTTTAATCTATAATGCCAGATCCTTTTACAACAAAATGCACTCGTCAAAATTTGGCGTGAACAGATTGATGTATACTATTCTGCCGTGGAACTGCTATAACTACAACAATGAATTGCACCATTTTGATCTGGAACATTCAGTCCCTCGGTATAGTACAGGCTTGAGTTATAGGGGTCCGGAAATGATGTCGACAACCGAAATTAAGTCAGGCCATAATCCAGAAAAATCGAAATCACGACAGACTACAACCCTTCAGGTTCTTCTACATATCCTACCAAATCAAAAAATTAATGCCGTTATGCTTAATTAAGAGAAATTTAAGTACTATTTGCATTAAATTTATTTCATTTGGGATAAATATTTTTCCTTTATTGTCATGTAAACATAAAGTAGTTTTGTTTCTAAAAAGGAGTATTATATTCGAAATGCATTTGAAACGGAATTCACATACATAATTGGCCAGAGCATTTTAAACAGTCCATTATTTCTGTTTAAATCTTTAGTGTGTTCGTATTATAATTTGGTCTTATTTATTACGTGGTCTGGGCCCAATGGACATAATTTTTCTTGTGGCTTTTTTTCTTATCCCATCAGATGGCGCTGTTTAAGTTTATATGTTGAAATTTTAATAGTTAGCGAGGAAGTTGCCTTAAACAGGATCACTGCCACCCCCACCCCCCCCCCCCCCCCCCCCAGCCCACCCCCCCCCCCCCCCCCCCCCCCCCCCACCCCCCCCCCCCCCCCCTCCCCCCCCCCCCTGCAGCAACCATTTAAAAACTACGTCAATTTTTATACAAATAAAAATAACGAGTGGTACGAGACAGCTGCTTCGATATCCTTCGATTGAAGGGCTTGAACATTCTCTTTTATACCCGCCCAATCGTAATAGCTCGGTCTTCCAGTCTCTTGAGGTATCGGTTAAAGGTTTTCCTGAAAGACTAAAGGGCTGTGAGTCAATTGTGGCACACGAGCCTTCGTACTTGTCGGATATCAAAAAAATTTCGAAAATCGCACAACGCAAAGATTAGCTATCATATAGGATTTTTTAGGTATCGGTATTTATATGCATAGTCCTTGGATTTATAAGGCCACAGCTGTATCGATAGTCGGGGTGCTCGATAGATTTTTCCAAGGGTTTTTACCCGTGCATTTAGTATGATACCATGTCATAGTCGTTTGGCTGGGAATGAACTTGCTGACGAACTTGCAATGGCAGGCTGTGCCCATATCTTAGAGGGGGGCAAACTGTTGACTTATTCAGAAATTGGTTCCATTTACAAAAAGACAGCACTAGACTGGAGTGCCCCACAGCACTCTTGGTATGGCGCTAAGAAACCAGGCGAGATTTCTAAATTTCAACTATGCAGGCAAGACCAAACTGCTCTCTCCAGATTCAGGACGGGACACGCAAGAGTTTGAAGTTTGAGGCCGGAACCAAGCTGATATCTGATTACCTCAACTGATTACCTAAAACAAGCCAGAAATACATGTACCAGCCCACCAACATCAACATGGGAATTTTTTTAGTGTCAAATAAAAACTAAAATTACCAATGCATTTACTTACCTTTAAAGGAAATTACTTCCATCTTCTATAAATAAATTCAGATCCCTTGCAGCATCCTACAACTGGGCAAACAGTCATTAAAAAAAAAAAAAAAACTGATTTTGAAGTAATAAAATGACGCGTTTTAGCATGAATTAACATTGAGGGAGGTTAGTTTCGGCTTACTAAGGTTGGATTGGCGATTTTATAACGACTTCCATTTGTTTTTCAAAAGCATCAAAGAGACCTGCAAATAACCTGTTAACTATAATTTTTTTTACGCTTAACGCATTTTTTGTTTCATTTATGTGCTTACCACATTTAAAAAATCGTAAAGAAAAATATATAAAATAGATTCATTTTAAGATTTGACAAATCGAGTATATTCCATTCAAGTCAGTTTCTTTCACAGAAAGAAAATTGATCCTTTCTTAAAACAAAATCACATTGAGAGTGATTTGTGATTACTCTCTACTTTAGAGGATTCCAACCGGTGGTACGCGTGAGCAATATCGTGTTATAACAGCTTCTTTAACCATGTGCAGTGAACAAGCAAATATATTACTCATTTTAAACATTAATATTATTTTAAAGAGTGAAATCTTTAATTAACTTTTAGCTCGAATATAAAACCTACCTTTGATCTCCCTGCAATTTAGCGTTCCTTAAACAAATAGCAATTCCGTGGCGACATTTGAAATGGGACGCTATTAATAAGACTCGAATTAAAGCGCCCCCTCTCAGCATTAATGGGTCTGTCCTCCGACAAACATTTGTTGAGTGTGTTTAGAGAAAAGTACGGTATTTTATCTGTTTTATTTCATTCCTCGAACTACAGTGGGAAAACCGTCAGATGATCCCCCTGTTCTTCTTCATCTTCGGAGTCAACTTGAGGGTACCTTTTGCGGCTAGTCCCCTGGGAATTTTGGCATTCTGAGGAACATTTGAGACTTGATTTTTTACAGCTACAGTTTAAGCTGGCACAGACTTTCATGTTTCTGCAGAAAATTAGTTTCATAATATTGTCAGGTAAGGTGCTGCTGCTAACTCACTGTGCACTTTGACCATCAGGCAGTTATTCTCAATCTTCCAATCATACACAAGAGGAGGTAGGTCATTTCCCAGCCACAGCTCATCTTGGTGTAATATTCAGAGGAAATACTGTTTTACTGCTTCCTCGGTGGGAAGAAGACGATATATCCGGCTTGATGGCGGCTCCGGATTTCAAGAGTGAATTATACCTGTGGCATTGGGGAAGGCCTCTTTCGTTGGAGCCCCATTACACCTCAAGATGCAGGTATTGCCTGCCTTTGTACCTGATATGTGGTTAAGGAAGGGTATGAAAAGATCGCTGCTGCTTTCTGGACTTCTGACGACTTCGTACACAGCTTCACAACTGCGATCCCGCTTTTTCGAAGTGTGAAATATATAGTGTCGCATCCAGCTATTGTGTTTATTGTGTTTGCAAAAATAGCACGTCCTAAACCCAGTTGCTGTAACTCTTGGGATGAGAATAAAAAATCCTTTGTCTTCCCACGGCCAGGCTTTATGAAACCGATGTCCTTATGCACATCAGCTGTAGCCATCAAGAGGACTGTGAGGTCGATACAAAATATTAAAGTATAACAACGTGCCAGCAAAATAAGTATCTGTGTCATTTCCGACATTATCACAGCCGTATGCCGTATCCACTATTAGAACGTCCACATCCCTTTCTGCTCGAAGGGTCCTACATTCAATTGTCCTCAAGCTACACCTTAAGTATGTTGATGAGACCATTTTATTTAAATTGTTCGACAGAAAATCATCTTGTTTGACGTTTATCTTGGTGTCTTCAGTGAAAAGGATATCAACCGACTGCGACTATCTTGAGTCGATAGCTCTTCTGCTGGTCCCAGTGCACATTGAGTTAGCAGCAGCATCTGACGATGTTCTGAAAATTATGTTCGGATGATGTAAGAATAACTGTGCCAGCTCAAGTGTAGCAGCAAAAATAGCAAGCCTCAAAAGTCCTAGAGCATGCCAAACTTACCATTGGAACAGCATCAATGGGGTCCCTCAAATGACTCCGAAGATGAAGAACATGAATAGCATCTGACAGTTTTGGTTCCTTTCCCACTGGTGTTTGACGAATGAAATAAAATAGATAAAATATTAAAGTAACAACGTGCCTACAAAATGAGTATCAGTGTTATTTAGACGTTCAGTATAGAATAAGTGTACATAAGAGGGGTTGTCAGTCCGATAGAGCTAATGCATTAGTTTTGGAATAACAACTTCCACAGATGTATTGCTTTGCCATGTTAGCCCTTTTTATCCAGGTACGGGAATCAACATAACATCGAAATGAAACAAATTTGAAACAAAATATTATCTAGTTATTTAATTATATATTTTTGAAGTTTTAAAATTTCAAACATATACAGCAGATGGCGCCACTATTTTAAAACTTTATTAATTAATAATTAAATAACCGGATGTTATTTTCTTTTCAATTTTCGTTTTTAAATTGATTTTATGATGATTCTTATACCTTGTGAAAATGGAATAACATGGCAAATAAATTGTTTTCCAAAAGTTGCGATTTCAAAACTTATGCATAAGCTCTATGGGACTTTCAGTACAATCTTCACTCAACATTGAAACCGCTTTAAAATTTGAAGGAAAATAGATAAAATAGTAAAATAAGATATATTATTGAAAAGAATTAAATTCTCTACCAATCTAGGGCCAAAATTTAGTGTTTCGGTGCATTATTGAAGAGTTATCCCGCGTTCCAAAAAAGAGGGAAAATATGGGGGTGAGAAGCAGTGTTTTCCTTCCTCCCCCTCTCCAAAATTACTGACTTTTCTAGAGCGGATATCTCGAAAACTATACAAGATATTAAAACACCTTAGAGGGGTGCAGCTTGTAGCAAATTTTATCAGCTTTCATTTTGTGTAGTACAAATTATCTACGCTAGAACTCATAGTTTTCGAGGATATAAGCGAAAAACCGAAAAATGGGACATTCACCCCCCCCCCTCCAACCTTCAGCACAGGGGCTAGGGGCGGGGACTTTTGATATGTTTACCTCCTAACTAGTCTTAACAAAGTTATGAAGTCAAAAATTGTGTTCCAAAACTTTCCCTCTAGAACTCTTCGTTGCCTGGACTATAAGTCACGCTGATAGTAATTTATGATTACTATACACGATGCTTCATATAGGGCTACGAGTTGCGTCTATTTCCATAAATATGTCCGTCAGCTACATTTGTCAAACAAAACACTTTAGTAAAATATTCAATGCAGCCGGAAAATTGTGGCTAAAAACAGGAATTCGTGAAGAAGGATTGCTATGGCATTGAAGCTCATACTTTTTTTCCTAATGAGACTACTTTAATGTCGCCTTTGCAGACTCGGCTTATTCAATTTTTCAGTGGCACCACTAGGAGACTCTCGCTACCCATTTCAACGCGCAGATTACAATGAATCTGAGCTCGATAACAGCTAGATATTAAAAATATATACCGGGAGATTATAAAGCCACTTAGCCAACATCTGCGCTTCTAGGGTTCGTTTCAGTTAAACAATCGAGATGAGATTTCAAATATAGTTTTTTGGAGGTATGCGCTTGAGATTCTGTGAATTTCATGACAGTGGTGCTCACTGTTACGGTTATAGTGACAGAAACTCGAAAATTTTGAATGGCAACGCCTACCTATTCCTGTCTCAAAATGTTCAGCGCATGCGAAAACCTTTAATAGCGTTGGAACGGCACCGATATGTCTAGAAACCGATGCATTATAAATAGCTCCTTAAGATCGACCATCAGATGGCGCTGATTAAGTTTATGAGAGTATCTGTTGAAAGTTTTATTCAAAAAAAAATGCCTTAAACAGCCAACAAAACACGATCTGTGCGCATGCAGTAGATTCGCATATGACTGAGTTGCGCAGCCAGTAAATTCTCTGTTTAAGGTTTTTTTTTTTTAAAAAAACTCTTAACAGTTATTAATAGTTATAACAGTACGCTATTTTTTCACATGCTGCTGAGCATTTTGAGACAGGAAAAGGTAGACGTTGCCTTTCGAAATTTTCGAGTTTCTGTCACTATAACCGCAACCATGAGCAAAATTGTCATGAAATTCACAGAATCTCGAGCGCTTACCTCCGAAAAACTATATTTGAAATCTCATCTCGATATGTTAACTGGAACGGACTGTAGAAGCGTAGATGTTGGTAAACTTTCTTTATAATCACAATAATTTTTTAATATATAAATTAATAATACATTTATTGCTCCCGGAGTTTTAGATGCATTTGCAACTGAATGCGTATAAAATATTGTATTGCACATTTTTTTATAATGCAGTATTTTTAATCTGTAATGCCAGATACGTTTACTACAAACTGCACGCGTCAAAATTTGGCTTGAACAGAATGATGGATACTATTCTGC
This sequence comes from Hylyphantes graminicola, assembly GCA_023701765.1. NCBI lineage: Eukaryota > Metazoa > Arthropoda > Arachnida > Araneae > Linyphiidae > Hylyphantes > Hylyphantes graminicola. The sequence continues at coordinate 22,942,469 of CM043112.1, forward strand.
CGTGGGACTGCTATAACTGCAACAATGAATTGCACCATTTTTGATCTGAACATTCAGCCTTACAGGTCCCCAAAGAAAATAATACCGTTATGCATAATTAAAGGAAATTTAAGTAGTATTTTTTTTTTTTTGGATTATAGTTATTACTCCTGAGAAAAAGTACTTTTAATTAATTGTTGTACAAACGTAAAGTAGTTTTGTTTCAAAAAGGGAGTGTTATATTCGAAATGCATTTGAAACGGACGTCTCATACATAATTAGCCGGAGTATTTTAAATAATCCATTAATTATGTTTATTTTTTAGTGTGTTCGTCTTACAATTTGGGCTTATTTATTATGTAACCTGGGCCCGATGACCATAATTTTTTCTTCTCCCATCAGATGGCGCTGATTTAAGTTTATGAAACGAATTTTAACGATTTTAAAAGTTTTTAGTTGCCTTAAACAGGATCACTGCCAGCAGCTATTTAAGAACTACGCCAATGTTTTTAACAAATAACGACTGATACAAGTCAGCAGCTTCGGTATTGATATTTTTGAAGGGGTTGAACATTCTCCTTTATACCCGCACAAACGTAACAGCTCAGTCTTAAAGAGCTATAGCCTCCTGAGGTATCAGTTAATTTTATACACCTGAAAACTAAAAGGTCTGCTAATTGTGGTACACGAGTTCTTAGTACTGGTCGGGTATCATAATAAGGTTTTCGTAAAAATCGCGCATATGCAAAGGTTAGCTGTCATATAGGATTTATAGTAGATATCGGTATTTATATGCATAGGTCTTGGGTTTATAGGCCACAGTTGTGGCGCTAGTCGGGGAGCTCGATTGACGTTCATAGTTTTTCCAATTGCAATTAGTATGGATAATATGTCATGTCGGTTTGTCTGGGAATAAACTTGCTGACTGAGTTGCAAGGGCAGGTTGCGACCAATCTTAGAGGGGGCAGTATGTTGAGAAGCCTTATTCAGAAATTGGTTCCTTTACATAAAGACAGCACTAGACGAGTGCCTTGCCCAGCCTCTCGCTCTTGTATGGTTCAGGCCGCTAAGAAACCAGGCGAGATTTCTAAATTTCAAACTATGCGGCAAGACCAAACTGCTCTCATCCAGATTCAGGCCGGACGGGATTCGAAGAAACACGCAAGAGTTTGAAGTTTGATGGGCCGGAGCCAAGCTGATCCCCCCGACCCGACTTCCCAACTAGGGTTACTGGAATATCTGCGTAGAGGGTGAGGGGTGCGACATGATGCTCTCAACCCGAAAACAAAAGAAAAATGGCTGGAGCATAGCCATGCTCCAGAGATACGGCGCTGTTATTTTTCCCCGTAGAAAAAACATTACACGGTGACTCAGCGAAGCTCTAAAATCGCCATCTAAACGATATAATCAAAGGAACGTAAAAAAAACCACTATTTGCCCCCCCTTCCTTTTTATTGATTTTTTTTTAATGATCTATATATTCTTCAATATTTATTCCTTTTTGGATTAAAATTCTTAACGGTAAAGCTGTAATCCATGTTTTAATACCGGCGTAGTGTCATTGCTTGAAATACAAAAGTTGTTTAAACTCGGAAAAAGTGTATAAAGCTTTACTTTTTAATCTTTGTATTGTTAATTAAACATCATGTGGACTATTACATTTCGAAAAATAGTTTTTTTTATCATTATACTACCAGAAAATGCCATTTTTAATGTCGAAGCTAGCAGATGGTATTTGGCATGTCTTTGGCATGCGTTGGCGGAACAATAGTTGGCGGGGTAACGTAAACAAACCGCAAATCAAAGTCATTGCTCACTTGAAAGTTGAAAACATTCTTATTATTTCTTCCAAACTAAGCAACAACATAATGTTTATATGTGTAAAACTGGAAAAAATAACTAGTTTTGCTTTATTGGCGAGTTTGGCTGAGCGATAACGATTTTAGCATGGCACACCTGCTAAGCTCCTTGTCGTTACCCTGTACAACACACAGTGTATTGAAGGTACCCTAGTCCCAACTGTCGTGGAGGTGCTTAAGCCAGTCCTAAGCACACACTCCATTCCCTCGGTTTGACGTAGAAGGGCGTCAACGACGACCCTTTTTTTTCTTTTTGGAGCTTACTCAAGGTCACACACATCATGGACCTGGTCTAAATTTGACATAGATATATATATAAAAAAATAGACCTTCGGCTGGAGAGGAACTTTTTCTAATGCGGGGAATATTGGATTATTTTAAAGAGTTGTTACTGTTTATGCTTAACATTGAATATGGTGAGATCCATATTCAATTTAAGTAAGTCATTCCAAGAACAAACTAGGCGACGCTTTGTACTCAGTATTATTAAAATAAATATCTTTTTAAACCAACTTGCTGGTGGTATGTACCATAAATAAAAGTCAATATTTGTTCGAAAAATATGTAAATATAGATAAAGGTCTTGCATAAATTTATCTTTTGAGTATATTTAGTTGCGAAATTTATTATTCAATTGGCTGCGGCTGCGAAAAAGAAAATGTGATGTTTTATCGCTAGAATAAATTACTAGAACAGTATAGCCAAAGTCTTGTTGATCGGAAAGCAAGCGATCTAAAGCCTAACATACTGTATTAATTTATTAAAGTAGAAACGCTTATCCACTTATATCCAAATTTCCAAACATGAGAATGTGTGGTTAGTGTTAATAATATCTTCTGATAACTGGAGATTAGTAGTAGTTTTATTGACCCACTCCAGATCAATGCTTTCTCAAAAACGTGTACAAAACGCCTTTTTTTTTTTTTTTTTTCAAAAAATGTGTTCTGAATATTCCCCGACCCCCCGGCCCCTTCGATCACTGAACAAACCAATCCAACGGAATATTTAGTCTGCTACCTGAAAATAGTTTTGCCTTTTTTTCTGAGAGTTAAAAATCAACCATGATATTTAAAAAGTTATACTGACCCACTCCAGACCACTGATTTCTCTGAAAACACGCGTTTAAAAAACGGAACTCACCCGTGAAACTGAATGTTTGCCGCCGTCTAAAGTTTAAGGTTGAAATCCAATTTTGAAAACTTCATTTAGGTTACGAAATTTAAAAGTGTCCGCTAGCACAAGTTTCCTCATTACTCGCTCGTTGCAACGTAACCGTACTAGAATTAAAATTATGTAGTAATAACATAAAAAACTTTTTGAAATGTAAAATTAAACCAAGATATAAAGTAAAAAAAAATGTGTGGTGGATTTTTTTCTCTCTTCCATTCTAGTTGGTAAAGTAAAATTATTGTATAAAACGTTTACTTTTTATAAAAACAACATTGCATAAAAGTATTTTTAAAAAAAAAAACTTTTGCGAACCCCCTAGGATCCCTTCCGCGACCCCTAACCCCAGCGCCCCCCAGGGGACGCGATACCCCTCACCACCGGTTGAGAACCACTGCTCCACTGAAAAATTTGTCTTGAACCAAAGAAATGATGTTTCATTTTGTTAAGCATCCTACCGATTAAAATATTGATATTTAAAATTTGAAAAGTAAATTTGGTGTTTAAACCTGGAAGCAAACCACCCGAAAAAAAATGAAATTATCTGCAAAAAATTGATGAACTTCTAAACTTCGAACTTGATGTCCGTTTGAAATTTGAGAGCATATAGAATACTGAAAGAAAAAACTTGCTGTGATCCGATCCTTAACAACGAAACTTACAACAACAATAGAAAACAACTTAAACATCGACATTTTTGGTGTAATGGAAACTTAGGCAAACAATCATATAATTTTTTACAACGAATAATTAAAACTAAACCTTCGATGCATTCGGCTCTATTAATTCATTGCAAAATGCTTCAAGGTTAAGTTAGAGATGAGATGAACAACACTGCACATTCTTTACATTTGTACAGCTCCTCAGGTAGAAGCTTTTTTTAAACGCAAACTAATTGTTGTTGTTGTTACTAATTTACATCTGGTCTGACGGAGTCAGACCAGATCAATAAATCCCGTTGACATTAAGGAAGTCCGAAACCAAAAGGGGGGGAAGAAAAAATGTCTTCCCAGTCCAGTCCTAAACAATCAAGAATATGATCAGTGACCGCCTGGATTTGCTGACACTTAGGGCAAGGAGGACGAGATCGTTTGATTAGCAGGAAAACTTGAGAACTATTAGACTTTTCAGGTGTCCTCCTCTAGGCTTCTCTGGACAAGCAGGTGTTAGTCTGTCTGTCACCAGGGAAGTGGGAAGAAAGAGAGAGAGAGTCCTGCCGGGCTTTTTTTTCTTTGTACCAGTAGTGAGTCGGAGGTGTGTGTAAGCCAAATTTGTTTGTTTTTGTCCTTTTGGCCCTTGAGAATAATTCAAGGTATGTGAGGTTTGAGGTGGTAGGTGTGGTGGAGGGGACAGGGGGACTGAGTTGTCTTCTATCCCTGCTTCGTTAGAGTGTTGAACATTGAAATTTATGATGAATAAGTTTTCTATTTAATATTTATTTTAATGATATTAGTGGTGGTGGTTCTTTGTAACAAAATAGAATAGTTTTCCGGAGTTTCTATATTATTATTACAAAAAACCGACCGTAAGTTTGCAGCATGCGCAGAGAGAAAGTACTGAACGCGGAGGAAACTGCGTAAACAACGCTGCTGTCGCCGAAATTTCGACTGTTCTGATTGATGGATTTGCTCCTTTGACCCTTGATATTCGTGCGCCCGCCCAGTTACGTCAAAATCGAAGGGGAAAATAATTAAAAATTACACTCTAACTGATGCTAATCTAAAATAATAAAAACATTAAATATATGTCTTGAAATAACAAATAAATTTGTTTAGTTGAATATGGGAATATACCTTTTTCGTGTATTCGATTCTCGCGCCCTGAAAATGAGAACTATTTACCCTAAACCCTTTTCTCGTCGAACATTTTTACAACTGTAATCTAAATATCGGTTTTACAATAGGGACGAAAAACTTAAATTACATACACAGATCAACAGATAACGCAAGCCATATTATATTAAAAATATTTTTTATATAACTTAATAATACAACATTTATTGCTAACGGAAGTTTATAGATGTGTTTTGAATGTAAGTAAATGCGTATAAAACAACATTGTATTGCTCATTTTTCAAAAAGAGCAATACTTTTTAATCTGTAAATGCGCCAGAGAACCCCTCCCTTTACAAACAAAATGCAACTCATCAAAATTGGATGTATGAACAGATTGATGTATACTATTCCGCCGTGGGACTGCTATAACTACAACAAGGAATTGGCAACCATTTTTGATCTGGAACATTCAGTCTTTCGATAATTACAGGTTAGAGTTTATAGGGGGACCTTTTTCACCGGAAATAGTGTCGACAACGTCAGGCCATAATTCAAAAAGAATCGAAATCACGACAGGCAGCAACCCGACACATGGAGGACGAAAAACCGACATACCACAACCCTTTAGGTTCTTCTGCATATCCTACCAAATCAAAAAATTAATGCCCGTTATGCTTAATTAAGAGAAATTTTAAGTTCTTTTTGCATTAAATTTACTTCATTTACGATGAAGTATTTTTCCCTTTATTAATCTGTAAACTAAAGTAGTTTTGTTTCTAAAAAAGGGGAGTATTCTATTCGAAATGCATTGAAACGGAAAATTTCACATATAACATAATTGGCCGGAGGCATTTTTAAAAAGTCCATTATTTGTGTTTATACATTTCTTTAGTGTGTTCGTATTATAATTTGGGCTTATTCATTACGTGGTCAGGGCCCAATGGACATAATTTTTTCTTGTGCCTTTTTTTCTTATCCCATCAGATGGCGTTGTTTAAGTTTATATGACGTAATTTTATTATTTAACGAAGAAGTTGCCTTAAACAGGATTACTGCCAGCAACCATTTAAAAACTATGTCAACTTTTTATACAAATAAAAACAACGAATGATACAAGACAGCTGCTTCGATATCGATATTTTTGAGCACAATCGTGATAGCTCGGTCTTCCAGTCTCTTGAGTTACGGTTACGGTTATAAGGTATTCTTGAAAAACTAAATAGCTGCAAATTGTGGCGGACTGTGTGGTACACGAGTTCTTCGTACAGCATCGGGGGCTCATGTTGTCGGATAAAAAAAAAAAGGTAGTAGGCTTTTTCGAAAGAATCGCGCATACGCAAATGCGTCTTTAGCTGTCATGTAGGATTTATAGGTATCGGTATTTATATGCATAGGTCTTTTATTTATAGGCCACAGCTGTGGCGATAGTCGGGATGCTCGATAGATTTTCCAGGCATTTTTTTCCAGTGCATTTAGTATGAATACCATGACATGAAGGTTTGGCAGAGAATGAATCTGCTGACGGACTTGCAAGGGCAGGCTGCGACCAGATCTTAGAGGGGGACAAACTGTTGACTTATTCAGAAATTGGTTCAGTTTACATAAAGACAGCAATAGACTGGAGTGCCCCACAGCACTCTTGGTATGGCGCTAAGAAACCAATACTTTCTAAATTAAAACTATGCAGGTAAGAAAAAACTACTCTCTCCAGATTCTGGACGGAACACACAAGAGTTTGAAGTTTGAGGCCGGAACCAAGCTGATATCTGATTACCTCAACTGATTACCTAAAACAAGCCAGAAATACATGTACCAGCCAACCAACATCAACATGTCTTTTTTTAGTGTCTAATAAAAACTAAAATTATCAATGCATTTCCTTGCATTTAAAGGAAATTACTTCCATCTTCTTTAAATAATTCAGATCGCTTGCTGCATCCTACAACTGGGCAAACGGCCATTTTTTTTTAATTTTCGATTTTGAAGTAAAAAAAAATGACGCGTTTTAGCATGAATTAACATTGGGGGAGGTTAGTTTGGGCTTACTAAGGTTGGCTTGGCGACTTTATAACGACTTCAATTTGTTTTTCAAAAGCATCTATATCTTCGTCTTCACCTTCTAGTGCATACTGTTGCCGTACGGCAACAAATAACCTAATTCACTCTATTCTAGTAACCCTTTCCGAACCAGCTATCACGATCGTGCGGATCATTTATTTGTATAAAAAATTATTAACGCATTTATTTTGATAAAAGTCCAAATTTAGTCTCATAATTTTAAATCAGCGCCATCTGACCGTCGGTATTAAAGGTTTAAATCTGTGGTTTGTTGAGTGTACTCTGAGAAAATTCAGCCATGCAATTTGAACGGCGAATGAGATCAAATGACAGCGGGTCTTCAAACCAAAATGTGCCTGTGTTAATTCAATAAAAAACATATTTTCTTAGCCGCATTTTCCCTTTTGTATTGAATTTTTTTGTTGCAGTTTTTTTTTTCCGAGATAAATAAATGTAGCTGACTTACAGGTCTCTATGATCCCACAATTTGAAATGGGATTGAATATTTTGTGCAAAATTATTAATTGATTTTTTTTTTATATTTTTCAATCCATTTCAAAAAAGTGTGACGAGAGAGATCTGTAAATAACCTGTTAACTAGCACTTTTTTTAACGCTTAACGCATTTTTTATTTTATTTATGTGCTTACCACATTTAAAGAATCGTTAAGTGAAATATATAATATATTTTCATTAAAATATCGGACCTTTTCTGCAACGATTCAAGTTCAAGTCAGTTTCTTTCATAGAAAGAAAATTGATACTTTTTTAATACTAAGTCACCTCTTTCATTGAATATATCCGTCAGCTACATTTGCCAAAAAAATAAATTTTTAAAAATAATAATACAGCCGCAGAAATGTGGCTAAAAACAGGAATTCGAGAAGGAGGATTGCTGTGACCATTGAAGACCGAACTTTTTTTCCTAATGAGGCTGCTTTAGTCGCCTTTGCAGACTTTGGCATATTCCCTTTTTCAGTGGCACCACTAGGCGGCTCTCGCTACTCATTTCGACGCCCAGATTACAATGAATCTGAGCTCTCCGTGTACGTTAAAGTATGGCATAATTTAATTTGGCCGAGGATACGCAAGCCAAATAGGTACTCAATTGTTCTTCTATCTGCGGCACATAACAATACGATATGCATGTCCACGATTTTCCCATCCTGAAAATCTGACAACTCACCTGGGGTTCGCACCCGTTAACTTGGGCTTATGAGGCGAACAAGTGATACGATACCATGCCGCCTAATTTGAAACTGAAAAAGATTTACTTATACCTTTAAGACCGGCGGTCAGATGGCACTCATTTAAAATTATGAGACTAAATTTAGAGTTTTATCGAGAAAAAAAATGAGTTAAACGGCATCCATGCCAGCAACTCCTTAAAAACCAAGTCGATTTTTATGCAAATAACGAATGGTACACGTCAGCTGCTTCGGTATCGATATTTTTGAAGAGCTTGAACATTCTCTTTTTTCACCCTCTCAATCGTGATAACCTGGTCGGAAATGGTTATGAAATTTGTTTTTTGGATGTATTTTCAAAAATGTTATATAAATGTTATAAAATAACGGTGCTGCCGGGAGAAAGGCAAGGCGCAAACTGGTTCGCCAAGTGAGGCCATGAAAGCACAAACTTTCGCAAAGTGAAGCACAAACTATTGGCGGCGAACTATTTGGCGCTGTTCTGCAGTGAAGTTCCACAGGCTTATTGCGTCAACAATGAGGCCAGGGTGGCCGAGTGGTTAAGATAGCTGCCTACGCTAACAGTCTGGCGCACTGTACCGGGTGCTGGTTTAAGTCCCGCCTTCGCTGTGGGTGTAATTTCTTTCTATATGTGTCATTAAAAATTCTTTCAGTATCTGTCTTACTTGACAAAGTTTTTTTATTAGCTTGTCTCTAGTCAAGCACACAAGCCGGAAATACATGTATCAGCCAACCAACATCAACATGTCTTTTTTTCTTTTATTGTCTAATAAAAAAACTATAATTAGAATGCATTTCCTTCCATTTAAAGGAAATTACTTCCATCTTCTAGAAATAAGATCAGATCTCGTGGTGCTTCCTACTACTTACTGTGCAAACAGTCGTGTTTTTTTTTTTTAATTTGCCATGTTGAAGTAATAAAATGACGTGTTTTAGCATGAATTAACATTGGGTGAGGTTAGTTTGGGCTAAAAATCCAAATTTATTCTCATAATTTTAAATCACTGCCATCTGACCACCGGTATTAAAGGGTTTAAATCTGTGGTTTGTTGAGTGTATTATGTTAAAATTTAAACAATGCAATTGAACGGCGAACGAGATCAAATGACGGCGGGCCTCCAAACCAAAGTGCGTCTGTGTTAATTCAATGGAAAAAAAATATTTTCGTAGAAAACATATTTCGTAGAAAAACAAAAATTTTTCTCGTAGAAACATTTTTTCCCCCCCCCCTTTTGAATAGAATATTTTTTTGGCAGTTATTTTCTTAGAGAAATGTAGCTGACTTACAGGTCTCTATAATATTTCCGCCACAATTTAAAATGGGTACGAATATTTTGTGCAAAATTACTTATTGAAAATTAAAAAAAAAAAATTAAAAAAATTTAAATACATTTCAAAAAAGTGGTCTAGAAGATATCTGTAAATAACCTGTTAACTATTTTTTTTTATTTTTTAATTTTTTTTAAACGCCTAAACATTTTTTTTTATTTTATGTGCTAACCACATTTAAAGATTCGTAAAGTAAAATATGTAATATATTTTCATTAGAAATTTGCATCTTCTTGTACTATAGCAGTTCAAGTCAGTTTCTTTCATGGAAAGAAAATTGATACTTTTTTTAATGCAAAGTCAAATTGAGAAGTTAATTTAATACTCTTACTCTACACGATGCTTCATATACGGCTTAGAGTTGCGTCTTTTTCCTTGAATATGTCCGTCAGCTACATTTGTCAAAAAAAAAAAAAACATTTGTAAAAATATTCAATGCCGCCGGATAAATGTGGCTAAGAACAGAAATTCGTAAAGGAGGATTGCTATGAAATTGAAGACATTTCTATGAATTCAGTACTTTTTTCCCCAATGGGCAGACTCGGCATATTCCCTTTTTCTGTGGCACCACGAGGCCACTTTCGTTACTCATTTCGACGAGCAGACTAGAATGAATCTGAGCTCTTGTGTATGTTAAAGTACGGGGCGGAATTTTAAATCGGTCCCGTCCGAGTGATACGCAAGCTAAATGGGTACTCAATTGTCCTTCTACCTGCGGCTCATAGTAATGTGACATACGTGTCCACGATTTTCCCATCCAGAAAATCTGAAAACTCATCTGGGGTTCGCCCCCGTTAACTCGGGTTTTTGATAGGGACTCATAAGTGATACGATCACCATGCCGCCTAATTTAAAACTATATAAAAAGATATACTGTTATCCCTTTTAGACCGGCGGTCAGACTGGCGCTCATGTAAAAATTATGGAAAACTAAATTTGGAGTTTTATTGAGAAAAAAAAATGCGTTGAACAGCATCCATGCAAGCAATCCCTTAAAAACCAAGTTCATTTTTATACAAATAACGAATGGTACAAGTCAGCTGCTTCGGTTATTGATATTTTTGAAGAGCTTTGAACATTCTCTTTTATCACGCCTCACAAATCGTGATAGCCTTTGTCGAAAGGGTTTTAGGGGTTATAAAATTTGTTTCCACACTTACACCAAAACCGACCTTAAGTATGCAGTATAAAAATGTTCTGCGAGAAAAAGGGGGAAATAGTTCTCATTTTTGAGTGAGAGAATCGAATACAAAAAGGTATTTCACATTCAATAAACAATTTATTTGTTATTTCATGACATACATTTTTTATTATTAGTTAGGAGCTTCAGTCAGTTAGTTAGTGTTATTTTAATTATTTTTTTCCCTTCGATTTTGAACGTAACAGGGCGCACCAATTTCAGGGTCGAAGGAGCAGCCAATAGAAGCAGGCGAAATTTCTGCGCCAGCAGCGATGTTTACGCAGATTCATCGGCCTTGCATATTTCTCTGCTGCAAACTTGAGCTCGGTTTTGGTTTGTAGGGTGTATTTTCTATAATAATGTTTAATTTATCATAAAGTTAAGTATTCTAACGACGCCGACGGTCCAAATTTAGTCTCATAATTTTAAATGAGCGCCATCTGACCGCCGGTATTAAAGGGTTAAATTTGTTGTTTGTTGAGTGTATTCTGAGATTATTCAGGCCATGCAATTGAACGGCGAATGAGATCAAATGACAGCGGGTCTCCAAACCGAAGTGCGTATGTGTTAATTCAAAGGAAAAACATATTTTCTTAACCACAGTTTTCCTTTTGAATGAATATTTTTTTGCAGTTTTTTCTAAGATAAATGTAGCTGAATTACAGGTCTCTATAATCCCACAATTTGAAATGGGTTCGAATATTTTGCGCAAAATTATTAATTAATTTTTTTTAATTATTTTAATCCATTTCAAAAAGTGAGACTAGAGAGATCTGTTAATAACCTATTAATTATTTTTTCTTAACGCCTAATACACTTTTTTCCATTTATGTGCCTACCACAATTAAAGAATCGTGAGGTAAAATATATAATATATTTTCATTAAAATAACTGCTGTTCTCTGTTACGATTAACATTCAAGTCAGTTTCTTTCATAGAAAGAAAATTGATACTTTTTTAATACAAAGTCACGCTGAGAGTAATTTGTGATTACTATACACGATGCTTCATACAGGGCTACGAGTTGCGTCTATTTCCATAAATATGTCCGTCAGCTACATTTGTCAAAAAAAAAACATTAGTAAAACATTCAATGCAGCCGGAAAATTGTGGCTAAGAACAGGAATTCGTGAAGGAGGATTGCTATGGCATTGAAGACCGTACTTTTTTTCCTAATGAGGCAGCTTTAATGTCGCCTTTGCAGACTCGGCATATTCCCTTTTTCAGTGGCACCACTAGGCGGCTCTCGCTACCCATTTCAACGCGCAGATTACAATGAATCTGAGCTCTCTGTGTATGTAAAAGTATGGCGGAAATTGATTTGGTCGGGAAAACGCAAGTTCAATATGTACTCAAAGTTCCAAGCGCTATCTCCTCAATGTAGGCATGTCGCTGGAGGGAAGGGGCTATTTTCTCCAGACGACCTGCACCCATGGTAACCTGCGCTATGACCGGTCACAGGACATTCGGACAATCATATTTAACGAGTACGTTCTCCGCATGTACTCATGACAACTTATATCCTTACCCGGGCCTACCCGCTTGACAAGCGGGGGTCGAAACCACTGTACTAGCTGGGTGACTAAGGAAGAGATGGGGGTAAGGTTTTCTAAGCGATGAACAGCATTGCAATTCTTTTCATTTGAGCAGCTTCTCATGGAGAAGCTTCTTTTTTTAAAAATAAAAAACTCAATTGATTCCCCCAGTAACGCGTAAAACAAATTAGTTTTCTATTTAACATTTCTTTTAATGATACTAGTGGTAGTTGATTAATAACAATAATAAAAATAGTTTTGGAGTTTCTATATTATTAGAGAAAAACTTAAATTACACCGATAATATAAGAAATATATTGAAAATATGTATAGGGTGATTATAAAGACACTTTGCCAACATCTGCGCTTCTAGAGTCCGTTCCAGTTAAACAATCGATATGAGATTTCAAATATAGTTTTTTGGAGGTATGCGCTCGAGATTCTGTGAATTTCATTATAGTGGTGCTCACGGTTACGATTATAGTGACAGAAACTCGAAAATTTCGAAAGGCAACGCCTACTTTTACGTGTCTCAAAATGTACAGCGCATGCGAAAACCTTAAATAGCGTTGGAACGGCACCGATATGTCTAGAAACCGACGCGTTATAAATAACCCTTTAAGAACGGCCATCAGATGGCGCTGATTAAGTTAATGAGAGTATCTGTTGAAAGTTTTATCGAAAAAAAATACCTTAAACAGCCAACAAAACACGATCTGTGCGCACTTAGTAGATTTGCATATGACTGAGTTGCGCAGCCAGTAAATTAGCTGTTTAAGGTTTTTTTTTTTCAATAAAACTCTTAACAGTTATATATACTAGTTATATATAGTTATAACAAGACGCTATTTAAGGTTTTCGCATGCTGCTGAACATTTTGAGGCAGGAAAAAGTAGGCGTTGAATTTCGAAATTTTCGAGTTTCTGTCACTATAACCGTAACCATGAGCACCACTGTAATGAAATTCACAGAATCTCGAGAGCATACCTTCGAAAAACTATATTTGAAATCTCACCTCGATCGGTTAACTGGAACGGACTCTAGAAGCGCAGATGTTTGCAAAGTTTCTTTATAATCACCCGATATATATAAATTAATAATACATTTATTACTCCCGGAGTTTTAGATCCATTTGCAACTAAATGCGTATAAAACATTGTATTGCACATTTTTCTAAATTGCAGTTTTTTTTATTTGTAATATGCCAGATACGTTTACTACAAAATGCACTCGTCAAAATTTGTCATGAACAGAATGATGTATACTATTCTGCCGGTGGGATTGCTACAACTACATCAATGAATTGCACCATTTTCGGTCTGAATATTCGGCCTTTTCAATATACTTACAGGTTTTTAAAAAAAAATGCTGTTATTCTTAATTAAGGGAAATTTAGTAGTATTATTTTCCCTGCATTAAATTTATTTCATTTGGGAGGAAGTACTTTTATTTTATTGTTTAGTATACATAAAAGTTTTGTTTCTAAAAATGAATGTCTTATTCGAAATGCATTTGAAACTGATTTACAAAAAGGATGAAACTTGCCAAATTGTGAGATAATTATTTTTTTGTGGAAACCCGAAAAACCAAGTTGCGAGTAGTGCAAGTTGCAAGTAGTTGTGCTGGTGTGAAAAGGGCTTTAGAAACTTGCAGTAGCTTTACAAGGGTTTTTCTCAGGGATTCCGAAGGAATTTTCTGTGCCAGTTTTCTTGTGTGATTATTAAGAAACTATAAGCAGTTTCAACGATTTCAAACAAGAGGGCATCACTAATTTTTTCGTTAGTTAGGTAATCTTTCGAATTGGCGGATTCGGACATTTGCGGAGACAGACCCATGTACCTCGGGATCCGCACGCCGAACCAGATCCTCTTGCAACGATGAACTGCGCGGAACTGCGCGGAACTGCGCGAACTCGCGCGGGCGTATCGTGACTTGCTAATCATTTGCGTGTAAATAAGGAGGTTAAAATCTTGATCGTCAAAGAAGTTTTATGTTATTGATTAAGAAATTTTAATATATATTTTTTTTCTTATCGTTGCTATTATCGATTCGTCCTAATTTATCCGATGAAACATACATTGATTGAATTTTCACCTTTGACCGATATCGAATCGATGATACCTTTTGGTTAGTAGTTGGTTGGTTGTTTGGGTATACAATAACATATTATATATTATTCAAGGGAGGCTTGTGTGATGCTTGCTCAGAGAGCCGCTTATAAACCATCGTCAATAAGATTAGAAGACTAGTCACAACACACATACACACACTCGCACACACCACACATACGTGACAGATGCTGCCATTTATCACGCGCCTCCTCCACAATTTGCGTCAACAATGAGGCCAGGGCGGCAGAGTGGTTAAGATAACTGCTTACGCTAACAGTCTGGCGCACTGTACTGGGTGCGGGCCCAATTACCGCCTTCACCCTGGGTGTAATTTCTTTCTCTGCCTCTCTGTGTGGTCATTGAAAATCTTTCTGTGTCTGTCTTACTTGACAAAGTTTTTCCATAAGCTTGTCTCTAGTCAAGCAGGCAAGCCGGAAATGCATTGTATCAGCCCACCATACCATCAACATGTCTTTTTTTCTTTTATTGTCTAATAAAAAAACTATAATTGAGAATGCATTTCCTTACATTTAAAAGGAAATTACTTCCATCTTCTAGAAATAAGATCAGATCTCATGGTGCTTCCTACAACTTACTGTGCATACAGTCGTTTTTTTTTTTTTTTTTCTTTTATTTCGATGTTGAAGTAAATAAAATGACGCGTTTTTTTAGCATGAATTAACATTGGGTGAGGTTTGTTTGGGCTTAAAAGTTTAAATTTAGTCTCATAAAAAAAAAATTTTAAATCAGTGCCATCTGACCACCGGTATTGAAGGGTTTAAATATGTGGTTTATTGAGTGTATTATGAGAGAATTCAAACAATACGGCGAATGAGATCAAATGACAGCGGGGCTCCAAACCAAAGTGCGTCTGTGTTAATTCAATGGAAAAACATATTTTCTTAGCCACATTTTAAATTTTGAATGAATATTTTTTGGCAGTTATTTTTTTTTTTTTTTTTTTTTTTTTTTTTTTTTTTTATTTTTTTTTTTTTTTTTATTTTTTTTTTTTAGATAAATCAAGCTGACTTACAGGTCTACGATAATCCCACAATTTGAAATGGGTTCGAATATTTTGTGCGAAATTATTTATTGAAAATTTAAAAAATAATAATAAAATCCATTTCAAAAAGTGGGACTAGAGAGACCTGCAAATAACTTGTTAACTATAATTTTTTTTACGCCTTACGCTTTTTTGTTCCCATTTATGTGCTTACCACATTTAAAAAATCGTAAAGAAAAATATATGAAATCGATTCATTTTAAGATTTGCCATATCAACGAAGCTTCGTTCAAGTCAGTTTCTTTCACAGAAAGAAAATTGGTCTTTTTTTAATACAAAGCCACATTGAGAGTCATTTGTGATTTTTCTCTACTTTCGAGGATTCCAACCGGTGGTACGCGTGAATAACGTGAGCAATATCATGTTATTAATAGCTTCTTTAACCATGTGCAGTGAGCAAGCAAATATATTACTCATTTTAAACATTAACATTATTTTAAAGAGTGAAATCTTTATTTAACTTTGAGCTCGAATGTAAAACCTAGTACCCTTTGATCTCCCGGCAAGCTCCGCTATTTTTGATGATAAGTTCCACGACACCTAATGTTGACATTTTAATCACAGGCAAATAACTACAAGTTTTCACACTATAAAAGTATATTCTGTATGATGATTAATTTTGATTGTACTTATTTGAGTTTGTACTATTTTTTTATCGTTATGTTTTTACACCTATGAGTAATAAAGAAAAACTATAAATTATTACCATTTTATTTTTAATTTATTATAAGCATGTTATAAATAAACACTTTCTAACCATTAGATATAAAGTTTTCTTCTGGGAATTCAATTCATCTCAATAAGCCTTTGACAACTTAGGAGAGTAAAAATTATACCTTTATTAAAATATTTAAGTCTGGTGGTACGCCCAAAATTTTTTAAAAAGTCAAGTGGTACGCAGATCCAAATGCTTGGATGCTTCATATACGGCTTAGAGTTGCGTCTATTTCCTTGAACATGTCCGTCAGCTACATTTGTCAAAAAAAAAAACATTTATAAAAATATTCAATGCAATGTGGCTAAGAACAGGAATTCGAGAAGGAGGATTGCTATGGCATTGAAGACCGTACTTTTTTTCCTAATGAGGCTGCTTTAATGTCGCCTTTGCAGACTCGTCATATTCCCTTTTTCAGTGGCACCACTAGGCGGCTCTCGCTACTCATTTCGACGCGCAGATTACAATGAATCTGAGCTCTTTGTGTATGATAAAGTATGGCGGAATTTAATTTGGTTGGGAAAAAGCGCAAGCTACTCAAAGTTCCGCGTGCCACCTCCTCAATTTAGGCATGTCGCTGGAGGGAAGGGGCAATTTTTCTTCAGACGACCTGCACCCATGGTAAACTGCGCTTCTGACCGGTTACAGGACATTCGGGGCCAAACATATTTAACGAGCCACGTTTACTCCGCGTGTAGTCAGGACAACACAAATGTCCATGTCTTACCCGGGCCCACTCGCTTGGCAAGCGGGGATCGCGAAACCACTAATTTCATACTAGTATACTAGTATTACTATTTGCCCGATCGGTTTTAATACAACTGGCACAATCGCTCAGCCAATGGCGTTGTTTATTTTATCGAAAAAAAATTATTTTCAGTAGTTTTTAAAAATATGTGAATTGTCCCATTGTTGCAATTTAGTGTTCCTTAAACAAATAGAAATTCCGTTGCGACATTTGAAATGGGACGCTATTATATTGGTGAAAAAATCAAAAAGGAAATTATTGGCTTAAAGTACTATTACAACCTTTATTAATACCGTCACAAAGTATCAAAACGATTGGAAAAATATTTTTGACACAAAAAAGCCTTTTTATTTAACCCTTTCCTTACGGCTTCCAATAAAATCTTTAAACGCCTTTTTCTCAGAACTTGATTTTTTGAACTTTGATGTACCTTTTTTCAAAAACTATGCTATGTTTTCCAGTAAACTTTTTTTTATATGTTGAAATAGGATAGTATAGATTAATCTGAGGTTATAATTTTTAATAAAATTAAAGTGAAAAAAAATTTTATGAGGCAAAAAAGTGAAAAATTTCCTGAATTTTGGGTTTGGTACTTTAAAACTTATTTTATTAAAAAAATCTAACAGTTATTTAAAAAAAAAAACTTTTAACCTCTGATTAATACATAAAAGGTTTGGGGTATAACACAGAGGAAATTTTAAGATGTTCTGTTCAGTGATCAGTAGTTATTGATGAAAAAGGTACATTGCATTTGGGCCAATTTAACTTTACCGATATACAACATACTGAACCCCCTTATTAACACGCGAATTAAAGCGTCCTCTGTCAGCATTAATTGGTTTGTCCTCCGACAAACATTTGTTGAGTGACTTTAGAGAAAAGTACGCCCATGCGATTTCATCATATTCGAGAGGCGACATTTCATGTTACCGAACACTCACCATGGAGGTTAGGGTACATGGAAGGTGCCGCAGGGAGAAAAGCAATGTGAAAACCGATTCGCAAGTGAGTGCCATTGATCGCTGTGTAGTAAGCCCAAGCAAACGCTCGCGGCGAACTATATGGCGCTATTCTAAAGTGAAATTTCACAGGCTTATTATTGTGTCCACATTTGGCCCGGGTGGTTATGATAGCTGCCCACGCTTACAGTCTGGCGCACTGTACCGGGTGCGGGCTCAATTACCGCCTTCGCCCTGGTTTGTAATTTTTTTCTCTGTGCTCTCTGTGTTGTCATTGAAAATCTTTCTGTGTCTGTCTTACTTGACAAAGTTTTTATAAGCTTGTCTCTGGTCAAGCACACAAGCCGGAAATACATGTACCAGCCAAACAACATCAGCATGTCTGATGTCGGATGTACTGATTATGACTGTCTGATGTGCTGATTATGATTACTGCATCTGATTAAAAGACTAGATTAAATTACTAGAATAGTATAGCCGGAGTCCTGTTGGTCGGAAACCAAGCGACGTAAAACCTAACATACTGTATTAATTTATTAAAATAGAAACACTTATCCACTTATATCCAAATTTCCAAATATGAGAATGTGTGGTTAGTGTTAATAATATCTTCTGATAACTGGAGATTAGTAGTAGTTATATTGACCCACTCCAGATCAATGATTTCTCAAAAACGTGTACAAAACCAATTTTATTTTTCAAAACATGTGCCTCTGGAATATCCCGGCCCTCCCCCCCGCCCCTTCGATTACTGCACAATCAACGAATATTTAGTCTGCTACCTGAAAATGTTTTTGCCTTTTTTCTGAGAGTTAGAAATCAACAATGATATTTAAAAAGTTATATTGACCCACTCCAGACCACTGATTTCTGAAAAACGTGTTCAAAACGGAACCCCCGTGAAACAGAATGTTTATGCTGCTAAAGTTAAGAAATCAATTTTGAAAACTTTCATTCATGTTACGAATGTGAAAGTTTCCGACCAAGCACAAGTTTTCTCAATTAGCTCGTTGCAACGTAACCGTATTATTAGAATTAAAATTATGCAGTAATAACATAAAAACTTGAAATGAAAATTTAAACAAATATAAAGTTAAAAAAAATATAATGTTTGTGATTTATTTTCTTCCACTCTAGTTGTAAATAAAATTATTGTATAAAATAAACCCGCTTCCCCCCCCCCCCCCCTCCCCCCCTCTTCCCCTACTTTTTAATATAAAAAACAATTGCATAAACGTTATTTTTAAAAAACTTTTTGCGATCCCCCTCCCCCTCCCAGGATCCCTTCGCGACCCCCCAGGGGGTCGCGACCCACCGGATGAGAACCACTGCTCTACTGAAAAATTTGTCTTGAACCAAAAAAATGATGTTTTATTTTGTTAAGCATCCAACCGATTAAATTATTGATATTTAAAATTTGAAAAAGTAAATTTGGTGTTTAAACCCGGAAGCAAACCACCCGGAAAAAAAATGAAATTATCTGCAAAAAATTGATTAACTTCTAAACTTCGAACTTGATGTCGGTTTGAAATTCGAGAGCATATAGAAAACTGAAAGAAAAAACGTGCTGTGATCCGATCCTTAACAAGAAAACAACTTAAACATCGACACTTTTGGTGTAATGGAAACATAGACAAACAATCATATTTTTTTTAACAACGAATAATTAAAACTAAACCTTCGATGCATTCGGCTCTATTAATTCAGTGCATAAAGGGTTAAGTTCGAGATGAGATGAACAACACTGCACATTCTTTACATTTGTACAGCTCCTCAGGTAGAAGCTTCTTTAAAGCGCAAACTAATTCTTGATCATTGAAAATGATGAATTAGTTTTCTATTTAATATTTATTTTAATGATATTAGTGGTGGTTTATGTATAACAAAATATAAATAGTTCTGGAGTTTCTATATTATTATACAAAAACCGACCGTAAGTTTGCACCAGAAACTGCGTAAACAACGCTGCTGTCGCCGAAATTTCGACTGCTCTGATTGGTTGCTCCTTTGACCTGAATGTTAATCGTGCGCCGTGTTACGCTCAAAATCGAAGGGAAATTAATTAAAATAAAACTCTAACTGAAGCTAAACTAATAAAAATAATATAATATATGTCTTGAAATAACAATAAATTTGTATTTTATTGAATACGGAAAATACCTTTTCGTGTTCGATTCTCGCCCTTGAAAATGAGAACTATATACCCTTTTTCTCGTAGAACATTTTTACACTGTAATCTTAATATCGCTTTTACAATAGACGAACACTTAAATTACACAGATAACGCAAGCCAGATATTAAAAATATTTTTTATCTAAATTAATAATACATTTATTGCTAACTGAAGTTTATAGATGTGTTTGAAAGTAAATGCGTAATAAAACATTGTATTGCTCATTTTTCAAAAATGCAATACTTTCAATATATAATGCCAGATGCTCTTACAACAAAATGCACTCGTCAAAATTTGATTTAAACAGATTGATGTATACTATTCTGCCGGTGGGACAGCTATAACTACAACAATGAATTGCACCATTTTTGATCTGGAACATTCAGTCTTTCGGTATATTACAGGCTTGAGTTATAGCGGTTCCGGAAATGGTGTCGACATCCGAAATTAAGTCAGGCCATAATCCAGAAAGAATCGAAATCACGACAGGCAGCAACCCGACAAGGACGAAAACCGACACACTACAACCCTTTAGGTTCTTCTGCCATACCCTACCAAATTCAAAAAAAATTAATTGCCCGTTATGCTTAATTAAGAGAAATTTAAGTACTTTTTGCATTAAATTTATTTCATTTGGGATGAAGTATTTTTTTCCTTTATTGTTCTGTAAACATAAAGTAGTTTTGTTTCTAAAAAGGAGTATTATATTCGAAATGCATTTGAAACGGAATTCACATACATAATTGGCCAGAGCATTTTAAAAAGTCCATTATTTGTGTTTAAATCTTTTGTGTGTTCGTATTATAATTTGGGCTTATTTATTACGTGGTCTGGGCCCAATGGACATAATTTTTCCTTGTGCCTTTTTGTCTTATCCCATCAGATGGCGTTGTTTAAGTTTATATGACGAAATTTTAATAGTTTTAACGAAGAAGTTGCCTTAAACAGGATCACTGCCAGCAACCATTTAAAAACTACGTCAACTTTTTATACAAATAAAAATAACGAATGGTACAAGACAGCTGCTTCGATATCGATATTTTTGAAGGGCTTGAACATTCTCTTTTATACCCGCAGCACAATCGTGATAGCTCGGTCTTCCAGTCTCTTGAGATATCGGTTAAAGGTATACCTGAAAACCTAAGAGGGCTGCAATTTGTGGTACACGAGTTCTTAGTACTTGTCGAATAACATAATAAGGTTTTCGAAAGAATCGCGCATACGCAAAGGTTAGCTGTCATATAGGATTTATAGGTATCGGTATTTATAGGTATAGGTCTCGGATTTATAGGCCAAAGCTGTGGCGATAGTCGGGGAGCTCGATAGATTTTCCAGGCGGTCCAGACGTTTTTCCCAGTGAATTTAGTATGGATACCATGTCATGTCGGTTTGGCTGGAAATGAACTGGCTGACAGACTTGCAAGGGCAGGCTGTGCCTATATCTAAGAGGGGACAAACTGTTGACTTATTCAGAAATTGGCTCCATTTACAAAACGACAGCACTAGACTGGAGCCCCCAACAGTACACTTGGTATGGCTCTTAGAAACCAAGCGAGATTTCTAAATGGCATCTAGGCAGGCAAGACCAAACTGCTCTCTCCAGATTCAGGACGGGACACACAAAGAATTTGAAGTTTGTGGCCGAAACCATGCTGATCCCTGACTGCCCCAACTGTCGTGGAGGTGCTCAAGCCAGTCCCGAGCACATCCACTCCATTCCCTCGGTTTGACGTAGAAGGACGTCAAAAACGGCCCATTTTTCTTTTTGGAGCTTACTCAGGGTCACACACATCATGGACCTGTCTAATTTTGACCCAGATATATGTAAAAAAAAATTAGATCTTCTGCTGGAGAGGGACTTTTTCTAATGTAATCTATAACTATTATATTCTTATGCGGGGAATATTGGATTATTATAGAGAGTTGCTACTGTTTATGCTTAACATTGAATATGGTGAGATCCATATTCAATTTAAGTAAGTCATTTTAAAAACAAATTAGCTTGCGCTTAATATTCAGTATTATTTTTTAAAATATCTTTTTTAAACCAACTTGCTGGTGGTATGAAGCATAAATAAAATTCAACATTTGTTCGAGAATATTAAAATTTCAAAAAAAGTCTTGCGTAAATTTATCTTTTGAATATATTAGTGCAGTAGTTTTTATATTCATTGGCTGCGAAAAGAAAATGAGCTGTTTGATCGCTAGATTAAATTACTAGAATAGTATAGCCGGAGTCCTGTTGGTCGGAAAGCAAGCGATGTAAAACCTAACAAACTGTTTGTTTACAAACTAAACATACTTGTCTGTCACATCGTGATGAACAAGATTTACAAAGGAACTAGTGTCCAAAAATTGAAACTGTGACCGCTAGAGGGCGATAAGTGCAGGTTTGGAGGAGAAGAAATAATGATATCGACAGCAGTGCTAATATGATTGTTTTTCAAAACATCATTACATGACAGCAAATGTTCAAAATTGATGCAGTTTAAAGCAACTTTTTCAATGAAACTAATAAAATTTAGTCACACAAACTTACTTGAATCAGCGCCATCTGACGGGGTCTCAAAGTGTTAACTGTCAGCTGAGCCTTGCAGACTCAGCATATTTCTCAGGACAGAGAGAAATTTCTTGTTGCCTCATTTAGACAACTCTCGCTACCCATTTGGACGCGCAGATTACAATGAATCTGAGCTCTCTGTGGATGTTGAAGTATGGAGGAATTTAATTTGGCCGAGAAAATGGCCGGAGTGTAATGTCTTTCTTACTTGACGGAAGGTTTATTCAGCTTCTGTCTCAGGTGGGTGGTCAAGCACACAAGCCGGAAATACATGCATCAGCCAAACAACATCAACATGTCTTTTTTTCTTTTAGTGTCTAATAAAAAAAACTATAATTACAATGGATTGCCTTACCTGTGAGGGAAATTACTCCCATCTTCTTTAAATAATTCAGATCTCTTGCTGCATCTTACAACTGGGCAAACAGTAATTTTTTTTCCGATTTGAAGAAATAAAATGACGTGTTTTAACATGAATTAACATTGGGTGAGGGTTAGTTTGGGCTTACTAAGGTTGGCTTCGCGACCTCTATTTAGAACGACTTCAATTTTTTTTTTTTTTTTTTTTTTTTTTTACAAATCCTCCAGGCTACGATAGCTAGACAAATTCCATGGAGTTTGTGAATACGTAAACACGTTCCAGAAAATCAAGGGGGTCCTTAAGTAGATCGTCCCCCGGAGGAGGGAGAGATTAAGGCAGTCCAAAATGGGTCAGGTGGTCAGGCGGGCTAGGCCATTTCCCGTAGAGCACTCGTCGTTACAAATATGGGGGAAAGCTTGCTTGGCGTCCTTCAAGAAAAGTAAAGAGTCTTCAGAGTCTTCAGATGACCCCACTTGCGAATCTTGATCAAGCCGTCTGGTCTCTGCCTCTGCGATCGCAAATGAGGCCAGGGGCCCAGGGAGGGGAGCCCCCAGGGTCTCTCATCTCCTCTCCTGTACCAATTACTTGCCGGGGGGGTTTGGGGGGGTAGCCATTTCAATTTTGCCGTGTTCATTCCTGAATCCTGTAGTGTGGATGGATCTCCGGGAAAGTCCAGGCCTGGCCGGGGGACTTTCAAATTTGTTTTTTAAAAGCATCTATATCCTAGTCTTCACCTTCTAGTGGCATTTATGTTGAATGAAATAGGTGGCAACAAGAATAACATAATTCACTTTATGGTAAGGGTAATGTAATCGTTTTCCGGCTGCTTATTTTCTAGCATCCTTTTAGGAGCTTTAACACAGCCAATAACGCCTCGTAATAACCCTGGTCAAGTGACAAAGTCGACACATGATCGCGTGGCACCCAACGGAAACTCGAGTGACATCGCCCCTACGGTGAAGCCGTCGGGGACTTTGATGACTCCACAGATTTTAAGACGAGCACGTCTGTCCTCAGTGTACTCCGGGCCCATCCGTCACAAGTTGGATTTTCTACTTCTTTCCAGTACAAGAGATCCGATTTTATAGGAAGACTGGCAGTAGGGGATTTTCGAACCCCCGTACCCCCTCTCCTGAAGAAGGTTGAATCCTGAGGCGGGATGCCTTAACCACTCGGCCATACGGACGGGCCACGGACGGGCCTCACTTTAACTAGTAACCCTTTCCTTCCGAGATATCACGATCAGAGTGTGATCTATTATTATTTGTATAAAAAAAATTTAATAATAGAAGCGATTGTTGTTCATTACACCTGTTATGTTTCTTGCAGTTCCAGTCAGTTTCTTTCATGGAAAGAAAATTGATACTTTTTTAATGCTAAGTCAAGTTGACAGTTATTTGTGATTATTCTACACGATGCTTCATATACGGCTTAGAGTTGCGTCTATTTCCTTGAAATTTTCCGCCAGCTACATTTGACAAAAAAAAAAACATTTGTAAAAATATTCAATGCAGCCGGAGAAATGTGGCTAAGAACAGGAATTCGTGAAGGAGGTTTACTATGACATTGAAGACCTCACTTTTTTTTCCCAATGTGGCTGCTTCAATAGCGCCTTTTCAGACTCGGCATATTCATTTTTCTGTGGCACCACGAGGCCACTCGCGTTACTCATTTCGACGCGCAGAGTAGAATGAATCTGAGGTCTCTGTGTATGTTATAGTATGGCGAAATTTAATTTGGCCGAGGAAACGCAACCCAAATAGGTACTCAATTGTTCTTCAATAATACGACATGCGTGTCCACGATTTTCCCATTCCAGAAAATCTGACAACTCATCTGGGGTTCGCACCCGTTAACTTGGGCTTATGAGGCGGACAAGTGATACGATACCATGCAGCTTAATTTGAAACTGAAAAAGATTTACTTATCCCTTTAAGACCGGCGGTCAGATGGCGCTCATTTAAAATTATGAGACTAAATTTGGAGTTTTATTGAAAAAAATACGTTGAACAGCATCAATGCCAGCAACTCCTTAAAAACCAAGTCGATTTTTTATACAAATAACGAATGGTACAAGTCAGCTGCTTCGGTATCGATTTTTTGAAGAGCTTGAACATTCTCTTTTTTCATCACCCTCACAATCGTGATAGCCTGGTCGGAAAGGGTTATGAAATTTGTTTCCACACTTTGGGTGTATTTTCTATAATAATGTTTAATTTATCATAAAGTTAAGTATTCCAACGTCGGTCCAAATTTAGTCTCATAATTTTAAAATAGCGCCCTCTGACCGCCGGTATTAAAGTGTTAAATCTGTGGTTTGTTGGGTGTATTCTGAGATAATTCAGATATGCAATTCAACGGCGAATGAGATCAAATGACAGCGGGTCTCCAAATCAGAGTGCTTCTGTGTTAAATCAAAGAAAAAACATATTTTCTTAGCCACATTTTATGTCTTAAATGAATACTTTTTTTTTAAGTTTTTTTCTGAGATAAATGTAGCTGACTTACAGGTGTCTGTAATCCCACAATTTGAAATGTGTTCGAATATTTTGCGCAAAATTATTTATTATTATTTTTTTAATATTTTAATCCATTTCAAAAAGTGGGACTAGAGAGATCTGTAAATAACCTGCTAACTACTTAATTTTTTTTCAACGCCTAACGCAGTTTTTTTCCCATTTATGTGCTTACCACATTTATAAAATCGGAAGGAAAAATATATAAAATAGATTCTTGTTAGGGATGTGTATGGGTCTAGCAATCTCATACTTTTCGTTCAAGTTTTCAGGGGGTTTTTTTTTTCTTTCATAGAAAGAAAATTGGTCCTTTTTTATAAATACAAAGCCAACATTGAGAGTTATTTGTGATTACTCTCTACTTTATAGAGGATTCCAACCGGTGGTACGCGTGAGTAACGTGAGCAATATCATGTTATTAATAGCTTCTTTAACTATGTGCAGTGAGCAAGCAAATATATTACTCATTTTAAACATTAACATTATTTTAAAAAGTGAAGTCTTTAATTAACTTTTAGCTCGAATGGTTAAAAACCTAGTACCCTTTGATCCTCCCGGCAAGCTCCGCTCTTTTTGTATGATAAGTTCCACATTACACCTAAATGTTGTAAATTTAATCACAGGCAAATAACTACAAGTTTCACACTATAAAAGTATATTTTGTATGATGATTAATTTTGATTGTACTACTTATTTGAGTTTGTACTATTTTTTTAACTATATGTTTTTACACCTATGAGTAATAAAGAAAAGCTATAAATTAATGCTATTTTATTTTTAATTTACTATAAGTATGTTTATAAATAAACCAACTTTCTAACCATTAGACATAAAGATAGAATAATAAGCACTTTTTGAATTTTCAAAAACTTTACTATTTCATTTTCACTAAATATGAAAAATATTCCTCCCTCCTGATATAATTGGCTATTAAAATTTAAGGTCTAACAATAACATATTGTAAATTAATTGCTTCGCTTTTTGAGCATTTTTAAAAAAATTTGTGGGGATTTTTTATTCACCAATTTTGATGGTGTTGTGTTTAAAAAAGCTTTTTTCTTCATAGGATGAAGGAAATAGTTTGAGCTTATTTGTTGTGAAAACTCATTCCATAACCTCCATCTCCAAAAGGGCCAATTAACACCTTGATTTGTTGGAACACCTACTCAAGTGCACCTACCTTCGCCAATTATTCCTTGAATTGTACAAAATTACTTGCATGACTCTTCCCCTATAATATGTTTATTTTTTAAATATATTACTACTCATGAAGTAAAAAATTTAGCATACAGTGTAGGTACCTACGAATACAATTTTGCTTTATACTTTACTAAGCTGAATTATAAACAACTACCTTAAAAGATATTTATGGTTTTTATGATGTTATTCTAGAATTGAGATGTTGTTAACATGTTTTTTTTAGTTGACTGTTTTTTTTGATGGGTAGTTATTTTTTTTATTTGGTTATTATTTTTTAAAAATAATATCTCACTTTATTTTAAAAAATAAGATATTTTGCATTTGTTTTCCTTCATTGTATAAGTTTTGTGATTACAAAAGTGCCGCAATACATTTACTAATGATTAAACAATGTTTTGATACATTTATCAGAAAATTTTATGGACCTTTTTCCGTAAAGAACTTGTAGAGACTGTAAATTATTCAGCATTCCCCCCCCCCACCCCCTTCAATCATTGGATTATTTAGGAGAAATTGAGTTATTTTTACTTGCTCTAGAAGCGAACTCAAATTTATTGAAGAAAAAAAAAAAACAATTTTATATCTGACATCTTTATTTTTAATAACATTATTTCTAGCATACTTCGTATGTTCTGATATTATACTATATAATTGGCTGTGTTATAGATAATAAGCAAATGAAATATTAATGTTTTTGTAAAAAGGGAAAAGCCATTGAAGGAAAAACTACTATATTTAAGATTTCAAAACTTGTAAACACCGAATTCAAAACTTGTAACTTCTTCATTAACTTTAAAACTTGATAATAATTGCAATTTATCTACATACTTATTATTTTGAGATGCGGTCACATTATGCTAATTCCTTTCTTTCTGCTGAAAAACATTTTCTAATAATATTTTGGAAAAAAAAAAGTAAATTGGAAATGATTAATACTGGCATTATATATAATGATTTATATATGAAATGTGATTATATATATATTATGAAATAATCATTATATATAAGTTGAAATGATATATACATTTATTATATTATATATATCATATATATATATATATATATATATTATCTATATATATATTTATATATAATATATATATATATTATATATATTTATATTTTATATTATATATTATATATATCTTTATATATATGATATATATATATATATATATATATATATTATATATATATATATAATATATATATATTATAGTATTTATATATATTTATATATGCATGCCTGAAAATTGATATTTATAATTGTCCAATACAAAAAAAACCCTTTTAAAGATGTAAATTTGGAATTGTAAATTAGAAGGTGTTAAAATTCTTGTTCAATGTTTTGTGGTCATTTCTGTTTGCATTTATTTACTTAAATTTTATAATTTTTCTTTATCATATATAAAATATTTTACAGTAGTTATTCATATCTTTCAGTAAATATATAAATAATATATTCACTTTTTAAATTAAATAACATGGCTTGTTCACGTTGGGAAATTTAGCAACAGTCCAAGTCTTGTTTTCATTTTTTTCTCGAATTACTTTTGCATTCCTATTTGCTTTGGTATTCCAAATAGAATTATCTCAAGAATATTATAGTTGTTATCTAGTTTTACCAATTATTTAAACTTCTTTTGATGCAAGTTATCAATTGTGTAAATTATTAAAACAACCAACAGCGCAGCAAGAAGTTGTAATTTTAAAATTAACAACTAAATTAAATTATTCTTAGAAAAACTCAATGTTCGGGAAAAAAAAAAAAAAGTGCTTTCGAGAAAAGTGCAAACTAGACCGCGGAGTGGTGCCAGAGCCCAACGTAAACAACCAAGCCCCATTCACGGAATGGTTTCTGGTGCTGCCTATTTCTAGCTTCTTTTGGAAGCTTTAAGGACAGTCACTGACGCCTCGTTATTTAGAACCCTGGTCAAGTGCGCAAGTCCACTAAGAAAAGCGGAAAAATTACACGAGCTACGAGACATTTATAGACTGTGCTAAAAATCCGCTTTTGGGAGTTAAAAGATAGCAGTTAAAAAATGTTTCAAACCAGGCAAAAACAGTTTATGACCAGGTTTTCAAATTACGAAGCGTTATTAGCTACGTTTAAAATGCTCCTAAAGAGCTAAAAATAGGCAGACAAGAAAGCTACACTTGTAGCGCCCTCCTACCAGATTAATTTGTTATACGTTTCAGGGGGGGTGGGAGACTTTGCGCCTTCTTCACCTAGTAAATGCGCAGTTGTTTAGATTCTTGTTCTGTGACTGTAGGCAGTTCAAAGTCAGTTTTCTTTCATGAAAGAAAATTGATTACTTTTTTAATGCAAAGTTCAAATTGAGAGTTAATTGTAATTACTCTACCCAAACCCGATGCTTCATATACGGTTTGAGTTGCGTCTTTTTCCTTTGAATTTGTCCGTCAGGCTACATTTGTCCAAAAAAAAAAAAATAAAAAAAAAAAAAACATTTGTAAAAATTATTCAATGCCCGCCGGCTATAAATGTGGCTAAGACGAAATTCGTTAAAAGAGGATTGCTATGAAATTGAAGAAATTTCTATTGAATGAGTACTTTTTTCCCCAATGGGGCTGCTTTAATGGCGCCTTTGCAGGGACTCGGGCAATATTCCCTTTTTCTGTGGCACCCCGAGGCCATTCCGTTAACTCATTTCGTAGCGCAGATTAGGAATGGAATCTGAGATCTTGGTATGTTTAAATTATGGCGAAATTTAATTTGGCCGAGGAAAAAACGGCAACCCAAATAGTTATCAATTGATTTCTTCTCCCTGCGGCTCATAATCATACGAACTGCGCGTGTACGAATTTCCTCTGAAAATCTGGACAAATCATATGGGGGTTCGCACCCGTTAACTCGGGCTTATGAGGCGGGACAAGTGGTACGATACATGGCTGCTAAATTTGAAACTGAAAAAATATTTACTTACCCCTTTTAAGACCTTTGTGGTCAGATGGAGTCATTTAAAATTATGAGGCAATAATTTGGAGTGTTTATTGAAAAAAAAAATTGCGTCTAATAACAGCATCAATGCCTGCCAACTCCTTCAAAAACCAAGTCGATTTTTTTTCACATAACGATTGGTAAAGTCATCTGCTTGGGTTATCGCTTTATTTGAATGGCTTGAACATTCTCTTTTTTCACCCTCACATCGTGATAGCTGGTCGGAAAGGTGTTATGATAATTGGATCTTCCACACTTATGGTGTTACTTTTATATAATGTTTAATTTGTCATAACGTTAAGTATTCATTCGTCGGGTCCAAATTTAGTCTCATAATTTTAAAATAGCGCCATTTGACAGTCGGTATTAAAGGCTTAAATCTGTAGTTTTGTTGAGTGTATTCATGAGCTAATTCAGCCATGCAATTTAACGGGGAATGAGTTCAAATGACAGCCGAGTCTCAAACAAAGTGCGTCTGGATGTTAATTAGGGGAAAAACTATTTTTCGTTTAGCCAGATGGTTTTCCTTTCGAAATGAATATTTTTGCAGTTTTTTTCTGATATAATGTCTAAGACGAATTTACAGGTCTCTATAATCCCAAAATTTGAAATGGGTTCGAATATTTGGGCAAAATTATTTATTAATTTTTTTTAAATATTTTAATCCATTTCAAAAAAGGGGACTAGAGAGACCTGCAAATAACCTGTTAACTAATTTTGCACCCTAATTTTAAACTCCAAACACCTAATTTTTTTTACGCCTAACATATTTTTTGTTCCATTTATGTGCTTACCACATTTAAAAAATCGTAAGAAAAATATATTAAATAAACTCATTTTAAAATTGCGTAAATGAGTTCGTTTGCGTCCAAGTCAGTTTCTTTCACAGAAAGAAAATTGATCCTTTTTTAATACAAAGTCACATTGAGAGTTATTTGTGATAACTCTCCACTTTAGAGGATTCCAACCGGTGCGGTACGATTGAGTACGTGAGCAATATCTTGTTATTAATAGCTTGATTATAAGAAACACCAACAACCTCCACTCCATGTGTTCCTTGCCGCCCCGGTGGCGCAATCGTTAGGACTCTAGCCTTTGGAACTGATGGAGTCGGGCTCGAATCACAGTCAGGCATGGATGTTTGTGACCGTCGTAAATTTTGTTATTTGATCTAAGTGTTGTTCCTTTCTTTGTTGACGTTAATATTCTTTATGTGTCTGTCCAACTTGACGAAAGCTTAAGCGGTTCTCTGAAAAAGCACACAAGCTGGAATATATATGTACCATACCATACCATACACATGTATTCCCTGGTAGGTAGGCTTGAATTATCGTCGCACTAGAGCTACACGAGGGACCTATTTACTCCGTCCGTTATTTTAGAAGCACAGTCAAGTGCGGCATTACACTGAATAGGCACCCCAACCCAAGCGTTAAAGCGACATTCGGACGCAGCTTTGGGACTTAAGAAGCATATTAAACGTGCCTCCCTTTCCACGGGTATTATTCGCGGGCTTTTTGGGCTGCACTGACCATTTTCATAGGTATGCAGATATTGTGCGATTCCCGGACCCAAACCGGAGACCTTTCGCATGCTTGGCGAGTGCCTAAACGACTAGGTCTCAGCCCCGCCCCCCATGTATTACCGGAAAATAGGAGAACAAGGATGATTTTAGTTCAGTTTTACAGTTCATAAAAACAGGAGTGACATGGACGGTTTACCTTAGCCGGACATAGGACAGGGTCGAAATTTGGAATCGCCATGTGCAATTGAAGGCTGAATGAGATCAAATGGACAGCAGGTCTCCAACCAAGTGGCGTCACTTTATGTTGTGTTAATTCAATGGAAATAAATATTTCTTAGCCGCATTTTTTCCTTTTGAATTGAAAATTTTTTGCAGTTTTTTTTTCTGAGATAAATGTAGCTGACTTACAGGTCTCTATAATCACACAATTTGAAATGGGTTCGAGTATTTGGCGGAAAATTATTTATTGGATTATTATTATTTTTAAATATTTTAATCCTTTTCAAAAAGTGAGACTAAAGAGACCTGTAAATAACCTGTTAACTATTTCTTTTACGCCTAACGCACTTTTTTCCATTTATGTGCTTACCACATTTAAAGAATCGTAAAGTAAAATGTATAATATATTTTCATTCAATCTTTGTGATTTGCTGGTACTTTACAGTTCATCAAGCAAGTCAGTTTCTTTCAAAGAAAGAAAATTGATATTTTTTTAAAACAAAGGCACCCTGAGAGTAATTTGTGATTACTATACACGACCCAGCAAACAATACTCCACTGG
The DNA here is from genome assembly GCA_023701765.1 of Hylyphantes graminicola. Taxonomy (NCBI): domain Eukaryota; kingdom Metazoa; phylum Arthropoda; class Arachnida; order Araneae; family Linyphiidae; genus Hylyphantes; species Hylyphantes graminicola. The sequence continues at coordinate 22,974,229 of CM043112.1, forward strand.
CCTATTATTGGGCCAATACTGAAATGTCGGCATCTTCAGTATTGGCGCAATGCCGGGTGGCCGTAATGGCTTCGTCACAAACATGTCCGCCCTTGCCAGCACCGGCCCAATGGTATGGGCTAGTACCATGCCAAAACCGTAAAATTGCTTTAGTGGCGTCATCTAGTGAAATATTATAAAAACTCAATTTTTTTTTATTCTCTCTAAATTAAAAAAAAAATGTCACAAAGTTGAGTTGTTTTTTACACAAGTAGATAAGCATGAGACGGGATTCGATCCAGAACACAAGTAGAGAAGCAGAGACGGGATTCAGTGCACTAGTGCGGATTGCCTGTAGGAGCGCGTTTTATAATAATGATTGGTTATATCTATGTACTTGAATCATAACACTCTGGATTTGATAAGTCAATAAATTAGATTCGTGATTTTGTGCACATATATTGCTATAATTTTTAATTCAAAAATATTTAAATTAGGACTTAATTAATTGTCGAGGTTGTGATAACATAAGTTTGGAATGCAAATTTTTAGTTAGAAAAAAATATATTCTTAAAAATCTTTTAAGATAATATATTTTTTAATTTTCCATAAAAGATGAGAGCAAAAAAAAGCTTATTGATCAAATGAAATATTAAGCGAATAATTATCAGCTATAAAAAACAGGAATTCGTTGAGATTTGCAAGAGGATTGGCTATGGCCATTGAAGACCGTACTTTTTTCCCTAATGAGGCTGCTTTAATGTCGCCTTTGCAGACTCGGCATTTTCCTTTTTCCAGTGGCACCACTAGGCTGCTCTCGCTACTCATTTCGACGCGCAGATTACAATGAATCTGAGCTCTCTGTTATGTTAAAATATGGCGGAATTTAATTTGGCCGAGGGATAAGCAAGCTAAATATGTACTCAGAGTTCCTAGCTGCTACCTCCTCAATTTAGGCAGGTCGCTGAAGAGAAAGGGCAATTCTTTCCAGACGACCTGCACCCATGGTAAACTGCGCTATGACTGGTCACAGGTCATTCGGACGAACATATTTAACGAGCACGTTCTCCGCGTGTAGTCAGGACAACACAAATGTCCATGCCTTACCCGGGCCCACTCGCTTGGCAAGCGGGGGTTGCGAAACCACTAATTTCATGCTAGTATTACTATTCGCCCCGATCGGTTTTGATACAACAGGCAAAATCACTCAGCCAATAGCGTTGTTTATTTTATCGAAAAAATGTATTTTCAGTAGTTTTTAAAAAATATGGGAATTGTCCATGGTTGCAATTTAGAGTTCCTTAAACAAATAGCAATTCCGCTGCGACATTTGAAATGAGAGGCTATTAATAACACCCGAATTAAAAGCGCCCTCTGATCATGCTATTAATCGTCTGCTTTTCAATCCGAAAAACATTTGTTGACGTGTGTTTCGAGAAAAGGTACGCCGCATGCGATTTATCATATTCGAAAAGGCGACATTTCATGTTACCAGAAACACTCACCATAGAGGTGTAGAGTACATAAAAGGTGCTAGCCCGGGAGAAAAGCAAGGCGCAAACCGGTTCGCCAAGTGAGGCCATTGATCGCTG